>MDJU01000210.1:0-48053 GCA_001721665.1 Trichoderma pleuroti
ACCTCCGGCTGCCGCCTCCTCCGCCGCCGCCTCCTCCTCCTCCTCCTCCTCCTCACACCAGGCCTCCTCCTCCTCTGGTCACCTCCGTGCCACCACCTCCTCCTCCCCACACCGTTGTTCCTCCTCCCAACACTTCGGTTGTTCCTCCTCCTCCCCACACCGTGGTTCCCCTCCTCCTCCTCCGCCACCGCCTGCCACCGGCACAGTTCCCCCGGTCATCCCCACCGGTGCTGCCGCCAACAACAAGGCTGGTCTCGGAGCTCTCGTCGTCGCCGGTATTGCCGCTCTGGCTCTCTAAGCGACTACGACTTGGCTACCGCATGGGCCCTCGGCGGGCCCATCAACAAAAAGTGCCATTATCCCACTATACGGGACAGTTCTCACCTTTTAATTTCTTGCTTTTGATTTAATCTTCTTCACACTCCTTGATATTTTAGGGATACACGATTTTCAAAGTTACGTGAGAACTGAAGGCGGTTTAAAAAAGGGCTTTGCTAGATTAGGTTATTTACCTAGACTAGTAAATTGATTTAATAAAAAAAAGCACGCTCCTTACATCATTGAAGCAATTGACAAAGCATCGTGAAATCAGATTTCCCCTCTTCATTGATTCATTCATGCTACTCATCTAACTTTGCAAATGACAAAAGGGGAAACCAACTCCATACCATCAAGTCATTCATTCTGCCTCATTCAATCAATTATATGAGTCATGATCGTAATCGAGGCAGCGCCTGCACCCGCCGCTAGCCAGCAGGCCCCAACATCCCAGATGCCTCGAGCCTCGATCTGACCTCCCGAGCCAAAGCCTTGGCTTCTTCAACTTCGACCCCATCCTGACACAGCTCAGCTGCCAGTCGATTCGCCGTCGTATAATCTGCCGTGCGCATGGCGAACTTGGCCAACCACATCCGAGCCTTGCTAGTCGCAGCCGTGACGCCAGTGCCCTCTGCATTCCCCTCCGCGTTGGCATCATCTCGGTCGTGATAGCCATCAGAGCCTCCCGGTGAGTCATTATGAATCCTCACAGACTCACCAAGATTTCCAGCCGCAGCCGGGCCGCCGTCTTCTTGGGCCATGCATAACTCCATGTAAGCCTTGGCTTCTTCTTCTTCGCCCAGCTGATCATACATTGTCGCAATCTGTAGCAAGATCTCCGGGTCCATTTGGCCGGTGGCTCCACGGGCACCCAGCAGATCGCCGCCGCTGCCAAAGCTGCTGCCAACGTCATAGTACGCATCGGCTAGCAGAGCGCGTTTGAGTGCTTTGATGCCATCACGTTCTCGGCCCATCTTCTGGAGGCATGATCCAACCGCCATCCACATTTTGCCATCCCAGGGCCGCAAACCCGCCGCCTTTTTATAGTACCATAACGAATAGGTGTGCATTTCCAGCATTTCGTACGTCTGTCCGAGACCATACCAAGCACGATAATCTCGCCGATTAACATCCACGGCCCGGCGATATGATTCTATGGCAGCATGAGTGTTCTTGAGCTCCACGTATTCGTGGCCCATTAACGTCCAGGCGGAGAGACACGATCTGTCGAGCGTGAGCGCTCGCCGGAAGTATCCCACCGCCTTCTCATGCATTGATAGGAGCGAGTAGTAATTTCCTATGACGACGCAGGATTCTGGTCGAAACTTGTCCACGCTCGAACACAGGTGAGCTAAGAATGCAAGCTTTGGCCGCAGGTTTAGTACGTAGAGAATGTTTGAATAGTGGTCCAAAGAGTCCAATCTGTGAGGGTGGAGTGATAGCAACCGGCTGAAATGTTGCTCGGCAGCCATTAGATCCTTGGCATGGTAGGCCAGCAGTGCGTTGCATGTGAGAAGAAATGAGGAGGTCGGGAAGATGGAAAGGAGCTGATCGAGAGAGGTGGCAAGCCCTGCCGATTGCTGGTATAGCTCAAGCGACGTGTGGAGATGGAACATGTAAGAAACGATATTTTGGGGACAGTGTCGACATATCCGATTCAGCTGCAGATGTTGTATCAGTTACCGTGGTATACGGGGGAAAGGGTGGCATTTGATGCTTACATCCTCGACTCTTGATATTAGAGATGTCATCTCTAACCAGCAGCCCCAGTTCATGGGGTACTTGTGAACACTGCGTATGAAAAACTCCAATGCCTTCTCGTCATTCTTTTCTTTGGCAAGCACCATGCCATATCTGTTTAGGTCATCCAGAGTTAGTGAATGCTAAATCACGGAAAGCCTTTTCAACGTACAGATACTCCAGCCAGCCCTGACTTCCGAGCACCTCGTCATCGTCTGTCGTCCTCTCTTCAAACCAAGCAGCGAGAAACCTCCCAACAATGAGAAGCTGCTTGTTGACGACAGTGCCGAGGTCCTGGGGACCCATGACCATTTCCGACTCTTCATTCTTGCGCTTCTCCCCCGACATAAACTTGGCGTACAGCGCTAGGAATAAGCTCTTCTGGCTGAGCTTGGGCAGCGGAACCGCACTCAGCTTGGTCTCGTCCGTCGCCTTGGACTTGCCCTTGCCCTTGGCGGCAACAGAGGGCTTTTCGAGGCGCGAGTCGAGCACAGTGGACAGCAGCGAGTCCGGCAAGAAGACGGCGGCGCAACGATCGTACTCCCTGCAGTCAAACAGAGACTTGGCGAGGAGGTACTTGCTGAGCTCCTTTGCCTCCATAGCGGCCTCGTCAGCATCTTGATTTGGCGAAAAGATTGGTGATGTGTGCTTGAGCTCGGAACCGGCCGTCTCATCCTCGCCATCATCCGATTCATGCACTGCATTGAGTAGCTCGGCTGCCCTTGATTCGATGGAGTAGACGATCAGTATGGCCATTGATGACGCGCAAATTCAACAGAATTAGACAAAGGAGACTCAGCAGCTAACCATTTTGCCGATTGGTAGAGACACCTCTCGGAACACTTGACGACCGCTTCCTGTATCGCCACCCGCAGCAGGGCAACCTCGTGAGCGCTCAAGGCCATGGCGGCCAAGTAAACAAACCAGAGCCAGAACCAGAGCCAGGCAGGTGATGAAAACGCGGCGCAAAGGCTCAACCGCAGCCCTTCCTGTGACTGCCCAAACCCTTGCCCGTCTATGTCATGAATCCAACTCAGCTCTCATGCAGGGCGTCAGCGGTGCAGAAGTGCAAATGCAGATGCATCAGGCGGATGGCATCAACGTTGGCTGGAGCTTGTTCGCGATAAGCAACGGCAGACAAATCCGAGTACGTGCCTTGTTCCGTACTCGTATCAAGTTAACGAGGTAGGTGGTGCCAAGTAGCCAGCGATGGTGGGAAGCAATTAGCGCTGCATCCTCCAAGAAATACAGTGCGTCAAGGGCTCTATAGCGGACATGGCGGGTGTTTTGCACGGAGTACCTTTTGCTTCGTAGAGCCTTTTTCTCATCGGGATGTCACTAACCCACCAATCCACAGCGTGTTCCACCCCAATTTTCAGGTACCGGCACACCATTACAGCGCATCAAATGCCACCATCCCAAGCCGCCCGCCAACCTCTGCGTACACTCTACTTCGAGCCGTCTGCTGGACAAGCCGGGCCTAGCTTCACTTATCAAGTACCGAATACACGCTGCCGCCCTTGTCGAGGCCGCTCACCGCCCCCCCAAAGGGAAAGGCAATGAGGGGCCCCCCCTGGCATTTCTGGCAATTTTCCCGGAATCGAATAGAGGGGTCCCGTCTGGTTCTAGTAGCCGAACTCGACCCAACACTCACCCAACACGTATATCATTGTCTCTCCCCAACTCGTGGCGGTTTCTCTCTCGTTCTTCTTGTTCTCTTGGAATTCAAGCTGAACTGAACTATACCTGCCGCTATTCTCTTGTATTCTTTTTTCTCCCTGTTGTTCAATTGACTCCGTCGCCATGGCTCAAAAGACTACCCTCAAGGAGTTTGAAGCTGTCTACCCCAAGCTGGAAGAAGCTCTCCTCGACCATGCCAGATCCTACAAGCTGCCCGAGAAGGAGCTTGAGTGGCTCAAGAAGGTGAGTGACAATTTCCCTCATTCAATCTATTGCGCCCTCTATTATCCTATCCCTACACAGTCAAAGAAAGAAGAGAAAGAGAAAGGAGGAGAGGCACACACACACACACAGAACGAAACGTAAAACCAAAGAAATAAAGTCATGAAAAACTAACTCGCCATCTTCTCCCAAACAGAACCTCGAAGTCAACCCTCTCGGCGGCAAATGCAACCGCGGCATGTCCGTCCCCGACTCCGCCTCCGTCATCCTGGGCCGCCCCCTGACCGAGGAGGAATACTTCAAGACGGCCACGCTGGGCTGGATGACGGAGCTCCTGCAGGCCTTCTTCCTCGTGTCCGACGACATCATGGACAGCAGCATCACGCGCCGCGGCCAGCCCTGCTGGTACCGCCAGGAGGGCGTCGGCATGATCGCCATCAACGACGCCTTCATCCTCGAGTCCGGCATCTACGTCGTCCTCAAGAAGTTCTTCCGCGACCACCCCCGCTACATTGAGCTCGTCGAGCTCTTCCACGAGACCTCGTTCCAGACCGAGCTCGGCCAGCTGTGCGACCTGCTCACCGCCCCCGAGGACGTCGTCAACCTCGACAACTTCTCCCTCGACAAGTACTCCTTCATCGTCATCTACAAGACCGCCTTCTACTCCTTCTACCTCCCCGTCGCCCTCGCCCTCTACTACCTCGACATCGCCACCCCCAACAACCTCCAGACCGCAAAGGACATCCTCATCCCCCTCGGCGAGTACTTCCAGATCCAGGACGACTACCTCGACAACTTTGGCCTGCCCGAGCACATTGGCAAGATTGGCACCGACATCAAGGACAACAAGTGCTCCTGGCTCGTCAACCAGGCCCTCAAGATCGTCTCCCCCGACCAGCGCAAGATCCTAGAGGACAACTACGGCCAAAAGGACGACGCAAAGGAAAAGGTCATCAAGCAGCTCTACGACGACCTCAAGCTCAAGCAGCTCTACGAGGAGTTTGAGGAGAAGCGCGCCGGCGAGCTCAAGGACATGATCAACAAGATTGACGAGAGCGAGGGCCTCAAGAAGCAGGTGTTTGAGGTGTTTTTGAGCAAGATCTACAAGCGAAGCAAATAAATCTTCATCCTTTCGAGGTATATAGAAGAAGAAGAAAAAAGAGCTAGGACGGGACGATTTCACAGCGTTGTGGCGAACATGGTACAATCGACACAAATTCAGATTAATATATTCACGACAAGATATCGACACACAAAAAAAGGACAAAATGGATTAGTGTGATGTATTACTATAGCCTTCCCATGATATCTCTCTCCCCGTGTGCGCGTGCGCATATTTTTATAATACCAAAACATCCTAATTGCTGAAATACACGGCTTTCCTCTACTATCAAAATACAAAGCTCAACCCAAGGCCTTCCCATTTTTTCCCATAATGTTTGCTACGTGTAGCCTAAAAGCCCACCCCCCGGTGCCACCCGCCTTGGCTGAATGATGAAACAAAGGGAACAAAAATACCATTGCTATGACCAAGATGGGGTTATTCAAGAAGAATGAACAAAGGGAATACCAAAAAAACCCGACTATCGAAAACTCTTTGCCTCTGGATCAGGGTCTCATGACAAGGAAACGCATGTCGCCATCATGCATCGCCGGTATGTATGTACAGTGCATATTCACTATCGGGCCGAGTTGACTAGAGGTCCTGGCCGTCGCTCTTGAGGACGATCTCTGGGGCGCTCTTTGGGACGCTCTTGGCGTTCCTGCAACAAAGGACCCGGGCGGCGATGATCACGGTGCTGCGGCGCGGGACCGTGAGGAGAAGGAGGGGGAGGCAGTCGGCTCGATCGTGGGCCGGGTCCCCGGTTTTGTGTAGATGCAGAAGGGAGGTCTTCGGCGCCAGGCATGCGTCGAGAGCCGCCGCCGCCGCCGCTGGCACTGGCAATGGAGCGGCTACGGTTTCGCGGGCCCGGCTGCGGTAGAGGGCCGCCGGCAAGAGGTGGGCCGGGTCTTCCTCCTGGTGATCCCGGTGGTCCTTGTTGTCCCCCAGTTGCAAAGTTGACGAGGGGCGAGCCTGGTGGAGGGCGGAGGCCCTGGCCGCGTCTCGATCCGGGGCCCTGCCGAGGGCCTTCTCGGGGTCGTGGAGGCTCTGGGAAATTGGAAGCAAAGTTCAAAAGCGGCGCCGGCCCCTTGCCATGATCAGACTGAGTTGAGGGGTCAGCTGTCACGGGCCGTCGAAGAGAAATCGAAGCAGTTCGGTTGCGCGCGCTGTGTTCGGCAGCCGAGGGGAACCAAGACTTGACCGGGGGCTGTTCGGGGGATCTGGGAGATTTGGGAGATGATAGAATGCTATTCAGCAATGACGGGCCTTCGGTGAATGGGCCCTCAATCTTCTTGAGAGTAGGGCTTTTGATGTCGGTTGTAGTCTCGCCTGCCGCCGCTGCCTCCTCCTTGCGCTTTTCATACCCTTCTCCTAGTAGGCCAGTAGGCGAAAACGTTTCCTTCACGCTGTGGGCGACAGATGCGCTAGAGGCCTTCCTTCCTCTAGGCTTGTTTTTATTGAGCTGGGCCTCCAGGGCCAGCTTCCTGGTAGATTCCTCAATGGCCCTGGTGAAGTCGCTCTCGTCTATGAAGGACCCAGTGGAAAGGGTCAAGCCGCTAGAGACTCGCGGAGACTTCTCAGGGATGATGGGCATCTTGATGATTTCGACGCTCAGGTCAAGAGGCGGAGACCTCTCAATCGGGCGTGAGTGCGTAATCTTGTTGACAATGTACCAGCTTCGCCAAGCATGCACCTGGTCAAAGAATCTCTGGGCCACGGCAGCATCGTCCGTACAGAAAAAGTGGACGAAATTCTCTCCATTGGGAAAGACGACTGTCTTTTGCTGGCTCTTGATGGCATAGCAGATCTTCTTGGGGGGCTTGAGATGCCGCTTCACCTCACTCTCCTTTGGCTTATAAATGTCAAAGTCTGTTAGGTGGCACAACGATGTGCTATCCTTGTCCGCGGGCTGCGCATCGGCGCGCTTGGAAGCAAATACTTGGCCGGTGCTTAGCAAGGTGATGAACCTTTTGCTCCACTTGCCAGGGCGAGGAGAATGATAGAGCTGGATGGTGAAGCCAGGCGCGGGCTCATCCGTCTGCGGGACAGAGGAGAGCTCGAGGTTGTCGTCATCTCCCGGCGTGTCACAAGGCATGACCAAGAGTGAATTGTCCTGGTCACGATCCCAAGAATTCAAGGTGTCTCGTACATGCTCATAGCGTCGCATGCGCCTTTCCAGGCCAAGAGTGTCATAGCACTCAATGACGACACTGGTTTCGACGTCAATTTCATGCCGTGTCTGAGCAGCCGTTGCGATGAGGATGTCCTCTGGCGTAGTATCAGCAGTTACTTCCAGGTTGATGGTTGACGAAAGGCATCGAACAGTGATGCGCTGCAAGAGGGGGGTGAGAAGAGGGGTTAGCACATATGCGGCAATGGTAGCACAGGTAGATCCAACAGCACTCACTCGTTCACCGCCATTAATGGCAGAGATTGGCGCATCGCCATCCGGGTGTGGTCGAATGAAGCTCATCCTTTGCGAGGGGTGCAGCGGAGGAGAGTCGTCGAGGCTGCTTCTTCGGCTGATGCTGGGTGTGGGTGTAAAAACAGAGGGGGCGATGCTGTTTGGCGTAGCCGGCGGCAGAGGGGTCAGCGGCGGCTGAATGAAGTTGGTGCTCGGTTTCCTGCTTCTCGAGAAGAGGTTGAGCTTCTCAAGGACCCTCTTGGGCTTTGCCGCGGACGGAGTCGAGGGCGGCTGCGCCTGAAGTCGAGCGAGGTCGAATTTCCTCTGCTCGTCAATAACAAGGTCCCGTTCGGCCTCGAGTCGCGCGACGTCGTCTTCGCAGCGAGCGGCGTCGTCCTCCTTGGAGCTCTGCAGGGCCTCTGCCTTTTTGCGATGCGCCTCCTCGATTTCAAAGTCGAGCTGTGCGGCGAGCTCGTCAATCTCCCTCTCGGTCCTGCTGGCCGTCCTGCTCAGCGGCGTGCCAAAGTGCGAGCCAAAGGGCGATCCGGGCTCAGAAATGAAGGACCTGGCCGAGGGCGAGGGCGGCGGCTTCAGCTCACCACCAAAGAATCGGCGTGGGCTCGAGTCGTTTTGGGGATTTGCGCTGAGCACAAAGTTGGGGATGGGCGGCGCGTCTGGCAGCGGAGGAGCTTGCGAGAGCGAAATGGACGCAGGCAGGTTGCGGATGCTCTTGGAGCCGGGCGAGCTCTGCGCATCTGAGTCGCGGAACAGGTTGAAGCGAGAAACGCTCTTCCCTCGAAAGGTGCGGTTGCGAGGCGTCTTGGGCGGCTGGTCCCCTGCAGGTACGTCGTCTGCAGCAGCCATGATCGCTGTAGCCTTGCTAGAGCCGCGCTGGGGCCGCTGTCAGATTAGGTTTTGCAGCGGTCGATCAGCCCACCAAAAAGGCGCCACAGCACAGTTGCAGCACAGCACAGCACACGCGACGGATTGCCTGATTGCTGTTTTGAGTTGAGTGCTCCGTACCTCAGCCAATATAACTGCCACACAGCAGAGATTAAAGGCCGTATTCCGTGTGCTGTGCACAGGGGATCGAGTACCACAGGCATTGAAAAAAAAAACCCCCGAAAAGAAGAAGAGTGAATTTCTCCTTGATCTTTTCTTCTTTTTTTTCCTCTTCGTATATTTTCTTCCCTTCTTTGCCTCCTCTGCTCTCGTCGTCTCTGCTTTCGATGCTTTCTGCTTGGCGTCAAACCTTGTAGTACAAGGTACACTGACACAGCTATTAAAGCAAGGGCCGGTGTAAGATAATCGACAGTAGGTGTGAGGCAAAAAATAGCTATCAAACTATAAAAAGATTAGACAAATGCTGTCATCACGCCATTCTTGTGGTAATCAGGTCCTGCCGCTTACCTACCGGGTGCTTCTTCAACTCAAACTTGCAGAAAGAATCAACAGTGTTGTTGTTGTCGCCCAGAGAATGAGCAATCCAGTCCAAAAAGCCGCTCTTGGAAAGATCAGCTGTCTGGGAACAGGTAAGTCAGGAGCAAGGGCGATGGGGAGAGGAAATAGGCTGGAGAAAAGGGGGGGGAAAATATCGAGGGGACAATCGAGGAGAAAAGGCCCAATTCACCCAATCTCTCGTGGCAAGCGACAGACGCTGCATGAGCGCCAGGGAGTCGCCCTGCCAAGTGAAGATGCCCATGATGCAGGTCATATCGCCAAAATATCGCCCTCCTCTGGCCCCGTCCACTGTCGGCCGCGCAGTCAATGGACCAATGTCTTAAAATATCTGCTCGCTTGCAGCAGACCTTGTCGTGGTAAGCACACGTATAGTAGCGATACTACCGCTGGCCGTTGCATCCAAGCGCCTGCAAAGGGGGCTCGTGTGAATGCCCGAATGCCCGCCGTATTTGCTTTTTTCCTGAGGCGGGTCCAATTTGACCAGCTTGTTGGACAATAGCGAGCGCTCAGACACACAGGTTCGAGCATCCTAAACACATTGAAGCAACTAGTACCACCTTGTGGCTTCATTCTAGCAAGAGAATTCATGCAAGGGAGGCTCTTGGGGTGCGCACAAGAATGACTAGGACATTGCGCTACACCACAGAGCAAAGGTTAGTACATGCATCCAGCATCTCCCATTTGCCCCTTTGCCTGCTGTACTCACTGTGCGACGACGCTGCTGCAATCCCTTGCCAGGTCCAACGTTGAGCATCTGCCCCAAAGGCTTCTCGGCGCTGCTCCGCGCCTCTTTGGAATTTTACTCTCCGCGGATTTGGGTGAATCGAGACAAACTCCCTTAGCGGGTCATGGAAGCGGTTGAAATATTCTCATGTCGCCTTCCAAGCGGATCCCCCACGAACCACCGTTCGGTGAGTCTAGGCTTAGGTACTCTCAAGGCCGGGGTGCTGATATACATCATTCGCCTCCCTACTTTGTGCTCCGCATAATATGACCGACACTGTTGCGGTACAGCGCGGCGAATGACATGGACCAGTAGTATTCACAAATACAAGCGGCCACCTGGACGGCAGCACGGGGCGTGCGCAGCAACTAATGCATTGAATCTCCGTCCATGGTACGAGCACTCTATTAGGACTCGTATATTGGCGCGAGGTGTCTTGAACGGCAGATTACACACACCCCGTGCTCGCAACGGCGTGTCCATGTGTGCACACGTCACCCTGATGGGAAGGAGGAAGGCTCTGGAGAGATCAAAAAGTCGCCAATATGGAATCGTATTTCGGTCAATCAGCTTGGAAAGAGGAGTGGGTTATTAACAACTACTTGCGAAACGCTCGAACCTCGCGGCGCCACCAGCTGACGAAATCGCACGTTGAGACATCGATCTCGAGATGCTTGAGCTCTCGGGTGCTCAAGTGGCAATCATACGGCCGTTGCACGCTGGCGTTGGGATCGTTGCCCTCCGTGTTGGGTTCAATGTTGGCAATGGACAAGCCCATGATGTCGCCAAAGTGCTGGCAGATCTCGTACTTTGTCATTTTGTCTTCGCTCGAGAACTGGAGCGTCCGGGGCAGAGACTTGCGATCCCCCGAGTCGAGGTACTTGGTCGCCACATCTAGGGAGCAGTGTTAGCGTCGGCACAGCTTTCTGAGTCGGCATTGGCAGACAAGAGTGTAATGAGATGTATCAAGAAGCTCCAGATAGGGGGGATTTGGTGGGATAGTGAGACACGGGGAACCTGGAGGTGGAGCTTGCATGAGACAACAACTTACCATGGCAGACTCGTCCTACGTCTCCCGTGTTGGTCGGGTAGCGAATGGCCCAATGGTCCATCTTGATCTTGGTGCCCTCTGTCTGGGCCTTCCAAACACTGTCCATGAGCACGTTGACGGCGCTTTCAGAGGGCGTTTCCGCGTGGCCGTAGAGCACCGGGACTCGAAGAGTGACCCCGAGGCCCTCCTTTCCAGCCACAGCGTACTCTTCCAGCACGGCTTTTTCGCCATCCAGCTTCGTTTGGCCGTAGAGGTTAGTGGGGGCTGGGGTGGCATCGGCTTCGTAAGGGGCGTCGCCTGGCCGTCCAGGAAAGACATAATCAGTGGAGACGTAAATCATCAAAATGTCCCGAGCCGCAGTGGCACTGGCAAGCGTCTTGCTGGCGGCGATGTTGAGAGCTCTGGCCGCTTCTGGGTCCTTGTCCACCTTGTCCGGGAAGCGCTGCGCCGCACCTGGAGAGAAGAGGAAATCAGCAATCCGTTCCTCAAGTCCTATTGCCTGGACACTCGACTCATACAATGAACCACCACGTGGGGTCTGCCACCCGCTCAGAGCTCCGTTAGCATAAACGTTGATATATCGGCCATGAAAAGCCACCGAATGAAGCGCGCTGGTTAAGAGAAACGCACCGTATCTCGTCCAGGGTTTTGGCAATATCAGCTCCGCTCTCCAGGTCGAGCTTGAGGATATCAGCGCCATCCGCCCGTGAATAGCCCGAGCCCTTGACGGTCCATCCGTTACGAATAGTAAAGGCGGCGACGACTTCTCTGCCCAATAATCCGGTGGCACCAGTGACGAGGACTGTTCGCTGCGCCATTGTATATGAGGGGCTCAAGGCTCTGAGCTATAGATGCCACTCTGAAGCTGAAATGTCACTGCGGCGGTAGCAGCTGTTGAAATCTCCAATATCGACGACTGACTTGCTGTCTCTGTCTCTATGAATAAGCAAAGAGAGGTAGCTATTCTCGTGGTGAAAAAAGTGAGAGAAGAGTTGGCAACATACGAGCTTGCGTACCTTCAAACTTAAAAGAAGCTGTGCCTGAGCTATTGCTTGGCTGGTGGAGCTGGTGACGTGAAGACGAGGGGCCAACTCCGCATTTCCTACACGGCCTACCCTATAACAGACGTTTTCAGGTAAATAAATAAAAGGCAAGGCAAAAACATGGATTAGTAAATTCTGAATAAGGTGGTATTGTATGCTACCGGTTACCTCGGTTAAGGTATGTGTTATTTCTAGAAGGTATTGCGGCTGGCGATGAATGAATACCATATACCGGGTGCGCCAGATGGTGGACGTGGAATGCGTAGGTCGTTTCACACCTTGGCAACATGAATTGATGATAAAATCCAGCCATTGAATGCAGAGATTTGAAGAAAAAGCCTTCAAGAGTACCTATTGTAACCCAATATGCATATATCAATCTAAATCCAAATATAAAATCTTTACTAACATTTTTCTGGGAATGTTCTCACAGATCCCAGTGAGCGCATGTATTCAATAACGGCGCTGTGACGTGAGTTTTAGTGGACTAGCTCTACAGTGTACCAGCCCGATAGCTTACCGCGTTTGGCTTATCGCAGGCGGATTTTCTACCTGTAAACGATACATTGCACTCAAGGTTCTTAATCTTCAAAACTTCCTCTCACCACATCAACTCACCCTCCACAGTCACAATGCCTCCAAAGCGCATGACGGCAAACCCTGTCAAGCCGTCTCGCCACCGAGCCGGCAAGCCCTCGGGCGCCGACTCCTCAGACTCGGACGCCAGCGACGCCGACGAGCCCGTCGAGCCCGTCGCCGTCCCTCCTCCCCCAAAGGCCACCAGCGCCGGCAAAATCATCAGCAACCTGAACAAAGTCGACCTCAACTCCCGGCGTAAAGATGCAGAAGCCGCCGAAGCGCGTCGCATCGCCGCGGAAAAGGCCGAGAGGCTAGCGGCGGAAGAAGGCTTCGTTACCGAAGAAGAGGAAGAGGAAGACGACGACCAGGAGGAGGAGGAAGATGAGAGCGAGTCGGAAGAGGAGGAGAGCAGCAGCGAAGAAGAGGCGCCGAGGAGGTTAATGATGCGGCCAAAGTTCATACCGAAAAACCAACGGGGCGCCGCCGACAAAGGACTCGGAAAAGGAACAAGAAGCCGCCAGACAAGCCGAGGAGGAAGCCCGGAAAAGGGCCGCCGACGCGCTCGTCGAGGAGCAAATCAAAAAGGACCTGGCCGCGCGCGCCGCGGGGAAGAAGCACTGGGACGACGAGGACAAGGAGGAATCCGACGTCGACACCACAGACGGGCTGGACCCCGCGGCGGAAGAAGCCGCCTGGCGAGTGCGCGAGCTGAAGCGCCTCAAGCGCGCCCGCCAGGCCATTGAAGAGCGCGAGAAGGAGCTCGCCGAGGTGGAGCGCCGCCGCAACCTCACCGAGGAAGAGCGCGCCGCCGAGGACGAGGCCTTCATCGCCAAGCAGCAGGAGGAAAAGGACGGCAAGGGCAAGATGGCGTACAAGCAGAAATACTACCACAAGGGCGCCTTCTTCCAGGAGGAGACGGCCGCCGCGGGCCTGCTCCAGCGAGACATCATGGGCGGCCGCATCCAGGACGACGTGCGCAACCGCGAGGCCCTGCCCGAGTACCTGCAGCTGCGGGACATGACCAAGCTCGGCAAGAAGGGCGCGACAAAGTACAAGGACATGCGGAGCGAGGATACCGGCCGGTGGGGGTCGTTTGACGGGGACAGGAGGAGAGATGACCGACGTCGGTTTGACGGCGAGGACGATCGGTTTCGGCCGGACGACGACTGGAATCGCAGAAAGAGGAGCACGTCTCGTGAAAGATATCGCGATGACGGCGACAAGAGACGCAGGGTTGATGATTGAGATTGAAGCAAAGTTTTCAGCAAAGGCATGTACTGTTTTTTTAAATGGGGATGCAAGACGCATCCATACCTTGGATTTTATAACCATACAAATATATACCCCATCTAGTTGGCATGAAGAAATGGCCAAAAAAGAACATGATCAAAATTGAGAAACAGAAAAACAAATAGAAAAAAAAAATGTGCCAATATTTTGCCATCAGTTGCTATAACCCCCCCTTTTTTCTTCTATATCCTTACAATTTCTACCCGTGCTCTATCAAACACCCTGTGACTTATCAGGCCATTGATTACTTCTCCGTCTGAAGTTGGGGGATACAAGGTCATGCGCGCATATGTTCCTGCTCCGCGTCTCTTTGACAAAGGACCTGGGTTGATTGCCAAGACACTTTCAACAACCTATGTATCATGGTTAGCTAGTGACGCGGAAGAAGGGGGTGACAAGACTGATGTCATACCTTTGCAAAAGGAGGTAATGAGCTGGGAATCAGCAACACATCGGGCCGAACGCTAACCATCTCGCCCAGCTTGAGATAGCTCACATCAAGCATAGCACCCGTCGCAAGCCCATCATCCGTCCCCGTCTTGGGCAGCCTTGACCTGTCCGTCGGCGGAAACACGGGAAAGTAGTGCCGCTGCTCAACCAGGTGACGACACAACCGCCGCATGAGCTCTCCGGGAGGTGCCCCCTTGGAGACCTCTTCGCTGCGTAGCTCGTACAGCACATCTTGGCTGGACAGGCCGAGAACCACTTCATTCATGGATAGGGTCATGGGGTTGGAGACGATGCGTACCGACTTGGGCAGGCCGAGCTCTCGTCGGGGAATGGTATCCTGAGGCCAGGAGACGTGTTTGTCGAGGACATCTCGCACGGAAGGGACGAGAATGACTGTGAGATGAGGGTTTGCGGAGGCGAGGCGGTTTAACGCGGGAGCGACAAGGTATTTGAAGACGGTGTTCATGTTGGCAGTGTCGGGATCATATGTGGCTTCTTCGGGAAGATCAAAGTCGCCCGTAGCAATGAGCGGATGGTCGATATCTAGAAATGGTCCCGTGAGAACGAGGGCATCGGCGTATGTATCAGCTGCCTGATTGCAGAGCGCCTGCAGCGGCTCATAGTCGAGGTTATCATCAGCCGTGTACGGCCCAGCTGCATAGATGATGCTCAGCGGCGCAGGTTCCGAGTCTGAGTCCATGGCGTCTGGGTCACCCCTGAGCTTCTCCCGATGAGCCTCGAGAGCCGCAGGGCTGGACGCGGCGCTCGGCAAAAGCGGCATGTCTAGAATCTCCTTGACGATAAACTCATCCCCCGTGATGTTGCTGCCCCTGAGCGCAACAATCTGGCCCGGAAAGAAGCTCCAGCTCGGGACACCGTCCAGCTTGAGCGGCACTCTTAGGCCCCTCCCCATCCGCCTTGACGTCTCCAGCACTATTGAGGCGGCGTTGAGCTTTCCCTCTAGAGAATCCGACGCAATACGGCCTACAGCCACGACTTCGGTTGTGCTTGCAGTGGCAGCGTTGCCAAAAGCAGAGTCCTCCAGACTATGGTGCTCGCGGACCAGATCAATAAAGTCGTCGATTCGGTCGTCGAGGATCTCGCTAGCCTCGGATAGCTTCATCGCCAGCGGCTTATAGCCCGTCTTCTTCTGGTCAGAGGCAGCCGTGAGCTTGATTCTCGGTTCGGGAAAGGGCGCAATGGGCGCTTCGGCCGGCGGGAGCTCGTCGTTGAGGATTTCCACCACCTCTCCCGCATTCTGTCGTTCTGCAAAGGTCGCCGACCTAAAAAAGATGTCCTGATTAGCAACTGCATAGTCATCTAGCCCAACAGGTCCAAAATACTGACGGGAGATTCATCGACTTGAGCTGCTCGTTGAGCCCTGCTGCCGGCGAGCTCGGAATGCCCCTCTGCATCTCCATCCTCTTCCTCAACCCACTGCCAGGCGCCTTGTGCTTCCCCGACGCAGGCGTGCTCGGCACCAGGCCGTCCAGCATGCCAAACACATCTCCCATGCCCGCCTTGGGCCTCGGCGTCGGCGCCATCTTCCTCTCGCTCTTGACCTGCAGCCGCCGCTGCGACTTCTCCAGCTCGTCCTGGATGCTCTGCTTCAGGCCGCGCACGTTCGACAGCGTCACGGCCTGCGCGTCCACGTCCATCTTGATACAGTACGACTCCCATTTGAAATAGAGGTCCTCGGCTGAGATGTCGTGCAGCCGGCCCACGGACTGGAGCTCGCTGACAACGTCTGGCTCCAGCGTCCCGTTGGGAGCGAATCGAGACTGGATTTCGTCGGCCATTGTGGGCGACTGTACTTTTGTCAATTGGCCAATTCCGCAGCTTTTGATCCTTGTTGTATCTTGCCGGTATCAGAACAAATACAAACAAGGCTTGTACCGGCAGCTATAGCAATTTGAATCTTGTCTTGTGGCTGCAAAAGAAAGACTGAGCTCTCTGGCTGTAGTGGGGGTTGCAAGTGAAAGACGTGGAGACGCGACGCGTTAAGTGGCAGAGCTTAAGAGCTGGAGGCTCGAGGTACATGTACGCATGTACTCTTCCAGCGGTAACCCAAGACAGCTCCTCTGTTCCTCAATTCCCAGCACAATAAACCAAGATACAGTTTATATATATTACCAAGCACATGTTGATTAATTAAACTTTTTTATTTATTAAATCATAGTTAATTCATCTTATTGATTGCCGTTGCTTGTATGAGTTGCGTTGCTTCATTCCCTCTTGTCTTTATAACCCGAAAACGCTAAATATACCCCGGGCCAATCTTTACTTCTTTAAGAAGATAAAGAGTATAAGACAAAGAGAAAAAAACACACACACAAGCATAACATCGTAATAACATTGAGTCTTGCTCTGGTATCCACTATGCTAACCCTGCATGCAGTAGAGGACCATCTAATAAATGAGAATAAAGGTGCACAAAAAAAGGAGAAGAGCTCTCTCTTTTGGCTGTAAAGGAACAACAACTCTGTGCTTCTCCTGCGTATCGTCAAGAAAGCCTGTTTGAAATCCCTATCCGAAACTCCACGCGCTATAATAAAAACTCGGCATCAATCATCAAATCCCATATCCCCCTTCTCTCATCGCATTGCCTGAAAATGCATTATTTAAACTTCTTGATGACACTGTCCATCCAATCGGCCATGTTATTAGCAGCGCCGTCATAATCAAAACTCAGCCCCATAGATCCATTCTTAGGGGATGAACTGGGCATAATGTCATCCGTGCTCAAGAGGTTGCCAAAGTCAATCAGCTCCTCGTTGTGGCCCCCCAGCCCTGGTAGGCTGCTGAGGTCCATCTCGTTTTCCCCCGATCCCAAAGCGTTGCCCTCTGAAAGAAGCTGCACAATGCTTCTACTAATAGGAGAATCAAAAATGTCAAAGCTTCCCTGATGGACCCGCGGGCTGCGTCTCCTAGCGCTGCTGCTGGGAATTCTCAGCAAAGATCTCGGCGTCTTGGTGGGGGTCTGCTCGGCTGCATGCTGGTTTGGCGAAAGCATCGACATGGACTTGGCCGATCGCAAGGACCGGGATACACTTCTAGTGATGGGTCTATGACTTGGGGTAGGCCGTGTAGGGGTCTTGAAAGGCTCAGCCGTTGTAGGCGCTGCATCGGGTGGCGGGGTGGATGGTCGTCCCTTGAAGGGACTGTTGAATAGAGCATCCAAGTCGTCTAATTTGCAAATGCTCTCGCGCGATCCTGGCACGGCGGCATTCTCTTGGTCGCCTTTGAGATGCTCGCCTGGTCGACACTCTGCCGTCTGAACGACATTAACGTCAACGTCGCAAAGCACCTTTGGTACTCCGTCTTTTCTAGGAGACGGGAAGAGCAATCGCCTCGTGCTGCCGGCTATTTCGTCAAAGTCGTCGATATCGATGGGGCTCTGGGCCGTCCCGCTGCCCTGAGAATGGGTTGAGCCTGGCTGTGACACCACGTCCAGTCCATCGTTTCCCGTGAAATTTTCAAGCTGCAGACTCCCGTTGCTCTCTGGCACCGGTAATGAACCCAAGTCCACAGAAACCGCTTCGCTCATCTTTGGCGACGAGGGCGCCACTGGCTCAAACGCATCTGTGGGGAGATAGGCTTCCGAAGTGAGGTTGAGAGGGCCGTCATCCTTTGGGCGATTCTTCTTCGCCCGAGAGGTACTTCGGCCGGTGCCTCTCTTTCGTCGCTCCTGACCTAGTCGAGAGGCATCTTTATCCCACCTGTCAGGGGGCCGGTGAGTTTTGCACTTGGTAAGCCAAATGCCACAAGGGTTGCAAAGCAGAGCCTCCTGCCACTTGGTCCTCTCGTCGGTGATGGCCAAACTCTTTTTGACGACGCGATGAAGTGTTGGCTTGCCCTCGTCATCGCGCTGCAAAACCTCCACAGCCGTGATTTTCCCCGGCTTTTCAGAATACTCGCAACGCTCCGGGACGCCATCACGCTCTTGAATCCAAATCTTCCTCCACGTGGGAGTTTCAATAGCACCGCAGTTGCTGCAGAACGGAGGCATCTCTCCATTGTTTATGGCCTCTTCAAGACGCTGCTTGATGGCATGCTTTTTCACGATATTCTTGTTTGATCGTTGCGTAGGGGGTGAGGATGGCGCCGGAAGGAAATCGCTTGGAGGGCATGGCTCCTCCGCAGCCGCTGGGTTGACCGACGGGGCAGGGTCTACCGAAGACTCAGACGTGGTTTCAGCGCGAGGCTCAGGCATTGGCAAGGCCAACGTCCCCATGGAACTCGGCCGACGGACATCAACACCTCCTACCGAAGATGGACGGTCCGAAGCGTTGGCTGGGGGCTGAGACAAGGTTGAGGGGCCAGCGGGGTCGGCTGGATGGCAGTATAAGCGGGCCTGCGGATTGAGATCGACTTAGTTGGCGAGGATACTTGGGTTTGGAGGTTTGCGGTCTTGACTGAGGCGGCTGCGAGGATCGTGATGGCGGCCGAACGAATGGAGGGGCGACTTCTTTTGAGGAAAATGTAGAGGCGAGTTGCACTATGGGGTCGTTGAAGATGTCATCCGTCGCGGGGGTGACTTGTGAGAGTTCAGGAGGAGACGTAGAAGCCGGTCCTGGCTCGCGAGGAGGCGCACAAGTCAGGGTCGGGGCATCAACGGCGGTGGCGGGGGATGTAGTCGTAGGAATATGCGCAAAGTTGTGCGCTTGAGTGGGTGCGGGAAGAGGGATGGGAGTGGGAGCCTGAATGGGAGCAGGGGGTAGAGGTCAGGGCCGGGCTCATGGGCCTTTCCATGGCATCTGTCGTGGGTGGTGGAGTTGGGCCCAGCATTGGCGATGTCGGCTGCGGCCTCTTTCTCTTTGTAGATTGGCCATTCGTCTGTGGCCGGCCTGGCCCCCCCTTTGGCGGAGGTGGTAAGGAGCCCTCGGCAGGGGCAGGCGTATTCGACGTCGGATAGGGAGTATTGTATGTGAGAAGATGCACTAGATCCTGGCCGCTGGGGCCGTCCTGGAGCTGGAACACCTGAACCGGCACGCTCTGCTTTGGAGGAGCCTTGGGCGCGCGCTGTGGCGGCGGTAGCTCTTCCAACACGGCCTGATCTCCTTCTCCGAACAGCTCACTCATGTCATTTCCCGGAATGCCGTGCTCGTGCTCACCGGGAGCCATTGTCGGCATCGGGGGCAGCACCGGGCTTGAAGGAGGCGGGCTGGATCGCATATAGGGCGTCGCCTGCTGAACGGGTGGCGAGGATCCAATATCAGCGGGGCTGTCGTCGGGGTAGTTTGGGGTTGGGGCCATGGACTCTGGAGATCTGTCGTCGTCCATGCCGGGAGATGCGAAGCGGCTAGCCTCGCTCGTGGCAAAGCCTTGCCACGGGCGGCTGGCTCAGCGCGGATTCGCGTCGCTTGAGGGAGCTGGGCTCTCGTCCTGGTACCGCCCTGAGACGACCGTTAGGAACGGGTGTGGGGGCTCGAGGGACCTCCTGCAGATGGCTACCTGTCACACTGTCGCTATTGATGGCAATGGGTCGAAAGTTTCGCAATGAGCTGGAATTGCTCGCAGCAACCCGGAGGGATTCGGGCTCGGCGGCGAAAGGATTCGCGTCCGACTTGTCCACCTTGGTCACCTTTGCCCTCTTCTTGACAGGCTCATCCTCCTTGGCGGGCGCGGCCTCTTCTCCTTCAGTCCCATCCTCATAGCCGGATGTGTTGCCTTCGGCGGGTTTCTTTCGCGGCCTGCCTCGGGGCCTACCCGTGGGCGGCTTCCTCCGGGATGGCCTATTTGACGCTCTGCTAGATGGTCGTGAGGAGGGTGCCGGGGCGCCAGGCATGGACTGAGACTGAGGTTCGATGGGGATCGGAGCCAACCTCGGCAGCTCTTGTGTAGACGTTTGGCTGTAGCTGGGGCCAAAGGAGCCCTGCCTAACCAACGGTGGCGGGGGTCCTTGAGGCAGAGCCGGAGCCATGCTGGGCGAATGGTGGACTGGCATGGGGCTACCATGGTTCTGGCTCGCCTGTTGGGCCATCTGGGGGTTCGACTGGACCAGAGAGTTCCATTCGGAGGCGGCACCGGGCGTCAAGACCTGCTCCATCGGCCGGACTGGCTGCTGTTCCACGGACGAGGAGGCGTATGTGATGGAACGCTGGATTCTGGCCGTCTCGGACAGCTTCAACCTGACCTCGAGCGTCTCCCTGTTGCCACCACCAAACACACCCAGTACATTTCTCGTCACACGGCCCGTCACCATCTTGGGCTGATGGTTCCCAAAGTCGGGCCGCATCGACTGGAAGACCCATGACAGCAGGCCTTGGCCGACCAGAGGGAGATCGGGCTCGGAATAGTCAACTGCGTAGATGGTGTAGTCGCACTCGTGGTTGGTGAGCTCCGGGCTGCACTCGGCAATCACATGCACGCAAGCCCTCAGGTCGACGACGCCAATCGAGTTGGTGTCGTCAATCGGGACCGTCTGGACCTGCAAGGGCTGGGAGCCTCTGGCGAGGCAATTGACCTTGGCCTCCTTGTCGAACGTGTAGTGCACCTTTACTGTTTGGTCTGAATTAGTCGCTGCAGCAAACGAAAAGCCACGGAGATTCCGTACAGTTCATAAACTTGGTCTGCACGCCATAGTCGTCAGCGTCGCCGGCGACAGACATGTTGTTCCAGCCGCTGGAGGGAGCGGGCATTGGTGAAGCCATGGCGACTGTGCCTCGCCCTCGCGGCCGTCCGATCGTGGTCCCCCTTCGCCTGCTGGGTTGGCCGATGCAGGAGTTGAGAGTTGTCTGCCGAGATGGGGGACCTGTATTGTAAAAGAAAAAAAAAAAGGGAAGTGGAGAGTTGCTGGGTTGTTGGACTCTGGTGGTCAAATTGGGGAGGCGGGTTTCATGCTCGTGACGCGCCAAATGCTCCAGGTCGCGTCTGCGTGGTGGATCTGAGATATGGAGGCGCGCAGGGGATTTTTTAAGACAAAAAAAAAACGGCGAATGGGGCAGCACCAAAAAGAGAGAGAGAGAAAAATGAGGTCAGATCCACGTTGCTACAGAGACAAGAAAGAGGCCGTTGCACAGGACAAATTCTCTGTTCGGTCGTGGTGCAGGGCCTGCCTTTGTGATGGTGATGATGGCCTCTGTTTCGTCACGCTCCAGATGGCGTGTGCCTGCGCTGTAACCACGCCCGACGTGCCACCCAAGGCCAAACTGCCACTCGCTAGCCGCGCCACGGCAGCTTGCTTGCTTCGGTGTGCTGCAACTAGCAGCAGGTGAGCTTTTAGTGAGAAAGTGCCTGCAGGACAGCCAGTCGAGCCCGGCACTCAGTCAACCATGGGCGTTAATAGGCTGCAGGGGGCCTCCAGCCTGCCGCTCTTCGGGGCACACCCCACCTACCCAATGCAGCAGTTGATCTTATCGCTGGTTGGCGCCGGCTGAACTCCGGGGCAGCGGACCGGCTCCGATGTTGATTGAGCTCGCTGTTGCTTGGAGCTTCTGAAAATGCCCAGCGAATTCGTCTCACACAAACGACGGTCTGGCGGCAGGGCAAAGACGCTCCGGTTGAGCGGGCAATTCGACGGAGCAAACACAGCGAGCAACGGCCAGGCTTTTCTTTCTTCTCTCTTTCTCTCTCTCTCCTTACGCGGCAGGCGGGGCTTGCTGGCCCTTTTATAGTTGCCCCCAGCCGGGTTGACGCCATCTTGAGAGCTCGTCTGCCATCACATCAGCACCCCCTCCACCTCATCCGTCTCGTGACTTGGCTTCTCCCTGCATTTTCCTAGGCTGCCAAAGTCTCTACCCCTCCATAGCCAGACTCGCCCTGCTTTTTTTTAGCCCGATAAATGAAGCCGTCTGCTATCGGCCCTTGCACCTTATTTCCATGACGCCCGATGGTTTGCAGCGCCACCGCCGTTGTGCGAAAAAGGCACGGGGCGCACTTCACACCATCTCTGCAAGATAACACCATGGCGACTCCATCATCATTCGTCACTCTGTGCTTTGTTTCCATCTCATTAAGTGCATTTGCAAATTCGTCTTTTTTTTTTAGATTTTACTATTGTACATGTACATGCGTCCTCTATTTTCTCTCTTCCTTCTTTGTTTTCCCTCCCCTTTTTTTATAGTCGGCTTGAAGCTGCAACATCACTGGCCACCCACTTGGCCTTGCCTTGCTCGTCAACAGTTGTTTTTCTGCTGATAATCTCGTCTACGACCTCTGCCACGCCCTGTCGATTCTTTCTTGACGCCTTGACCTGCTTCGCGAGCTCTGCGGGTGTAAGAGAGTTGCCAGACACAATGGCCTGCATCTCCTTCTCGGTGGGCACGCCGAGGGCGGCAAAGGGGTATTCGGAGTAGGTGCGGTCCGTAAACAGCTTAAATCCGGCGTCCTTGGTGAAGTCGAAAAAGGGCTTGGCAGTGTTCTCGCTGGCTGGGATGGCCTCGAGAGACTCGGGTTGCCACTTGGCCGCCTCCTTGCGCACCAGCAGCGCCGTCACACCCTCCGTGAAGTCGTGGTGTTGCATGAACTTGCTGGCAATCTGGTGTTCCTTCTCAAACGTCTCCGAGATGCTCCATTTACCGCCCACCCGCATCTGCCTAAGGGCAACATGCACGGCAGTGGGCGACCGCTTCCCGAGCGTGGCCAGCTGCTTCTGCGCCCACTCTTCAGTCTCACCCCGCTCTTCCTTCAAGGCAGCAATGATGTCATTTACGTTGTTTTTGCTGAAGCATCGGTCAATGGCCCGTCGAGTTTCACCGCTCAGAGCAAAGGCCTGGTCGTAGGGCAGGCCGGTGCAGAACTCCTCCAGCGTGTCGTTGATGAGCTCGAGCCTCCGGGGGAGGGGGTCCTCGTCGCGGAAGCGCAGCTCTGCCAGACGTGCCTCGAGATCCGGCAAGCTTGACGAGTGTAGGTAGTGAGTCGCAATGCCGCTGTAGAAGACGTTGGGTCCAGTGAGCCGGTCACTGGTCAGCGCGAGGTAGGTTCCGATGGAGCCGTTCATCCGAGGCAGGAAGAAGGATGCACCGACATCGGGGAAGAAGCCAATCGTCGTCTCGGGCATGGCAAACATTGTCCTCTCAGTCGCAATGCGAAAGGGTGCGTGGATGCTCAGTCCAACGCCGCCACCCATGGTGATGCCGTCCATGAAGGCAATGTAGGGCTTCTGATATGTCGCAATGTAGTGGTCCAGCTGGTACTCGAGAGCAAAGTAGTCGGCTGACTTCTTCCATCCATCGGCACCCTCCTGGTTGTACTGGGCCAGTGCGGCAACATCGCCGCCGGCGCAAAGGGCCTTTTCGCCAGCACCCTTCATGACAATGACGTTTGCCATGTCAGACTTTTCCCACTCAATCAACCGGGGAACGATCTTGCGAATCATGGATCCATTGAGGGAGTTGAGCTTCTTTGGGCGGTTCAGCAGCACGGTCCTGAGTCCGTACTTGCTCTCGAAGACGACATCGTTGGGCTCGTCGCCAGGCAATTCCTTGACGTTGTAGGCCTCGGCAGACAACTTTTGTAAAACCTAATTAGCACCACGCTCTATACGAAGCATCGTCTCCTCGTTGCTAACCGGTCGTGCGCCCAGTGACGAGCTCATGGCTCTGCTGGGATGCGCCATGCTCAGGGAGGTGCGATAGCTCCGGCCCGCAGCATTCGCGGCCGTGCCAGCGCGAGCCGCAATTGTTCGGAAGGACATGAGACGTCGACTGTGCAGATGCTCTCACAAGGTCAATTCCAAGACATTGAAACAAGGAGAGACAGCAGCAGGAGGAGGGGCCTTGGACTTGGACTTTTGAATCTCCGGCTAGTATTTCGAAGAATAGAAGAAGCTCCACCTGAAAATTGGCCCGCCGATTGCCGATAAGGAAGGATGGCGGAGAAACATCCCATCCCCAGTACGTACCTTTTTTCTGTGCCTTTTTACAGCTGCTGGTCAGGTGATTGCAGCTGTTCTCTTCCTGGGTACGGAGTACAAAGTACAAAGTACAGGCCAATTGTTCCCCACAACAAGCCGCGCCACGGGCCAATCAGCCGCAGTGCCTAAGATACGCCCTACAACTTTTCGAGCTTCCAGCTTGCCAGCCTTGCACGCAACCTCATCCATCACCAAACCCCAAGCAGCAAAAGATGGCCGACCCCAAGATTCAGTATGTCCGCCGCACCGCCCCAATTGTGCCTCGGCTGACGCTCTACAGGGAACTCCTCACCAAGTCTCGCTCCGAACTCACGTATGTCCTCTCTGTCGCTCTGCCCCTCCCACCGCCCTCCTGGCATTCCCAGGATATATACATGTACGTCTAACAATCGGACCTAGCGAGTACGAGATTGCGCAGCTCGAAGAGTATGAGTTCTCTTCGGGTCCCCTTTCCATCCTCCAGACGGCCGTGAGGTCGCACACGCAGGTGCTCATCTCCATCCGCTCGAACCGCAAGCTGCTGGCGCGTGTCAAGGCCTTTGACAGGCATTGCAACATGGTGCTCGAGAACGTCAAGGAGATGTGGACGGAGACGCCCAGGCTAGCGGACGGGAAAAAGGGCCGGCCGGTCAACAAGGACAGATTCATCAGCAAGATGTACGCTATACACTCCCTCCTTTTCCAGATGTCGGCGAGGGGGTCTTGTGCTGCCGAAACCTGGATCGCGTCGAAACATGGAAATCTTGTTGCCAATGTGCTGGGTACTGACGTGTTGCAGGTTCCTGAGAGGTGATAGCGTCATCCTGGTTCTTCTATCCTAGAGTTATACGAGCTGCTTTGGGTTGTTTTGGGGTTTAATTGACATTGAGCTATTGGATGGCGGATTTACATCGCGACAAGTCTCAAAGGCGAATTTAGGCGTTGAAAACAATTTATTTGGTTGCTTTAAGCACACATCAAGTCTCTGGACATTCTTACTAGATCGTGGCCTCCCACCGTTGCGTCCTCTCATCTATGCCATACGTCGTACTTTAGATGGATTCCCAGCCCTCCTCTGTGGGCTTGACACCTCCCAATCCCAAGAAGAAGCATGCCAATCCCCAGGCGCCGGGATCAGGCACCTCCTCGTATCCACTGCCGCCCACGTACACTGACCGCCCAAGGCTGGCCTGCATGCCCTTGGTGTCATCGGCGGCCTTCCTCGCCGCATCAGCAGCCTTCTTCACGTCGCCAGTCTTACCCAGAACCTCGACAAATGGGTAAAGCGCGTCCACAAGGGTACGATCGCCGGGTTGAGCGGGGGTGTATTTGGACAAGGCCTCGCAGCTAAGCTTGAGAGCGGCGGACCATACCGAAGGACCAGCTTCGCCAGATCCCAGGGTACGAAGAGCGTGGACGAGAGCGTTGAGGAAAATGGCGTAAAGAGCACCAGAAGTGCCATCCATGGCGGTTTCTACCACCTGTACAATGGAAGCCACGTCGACAACCACGTCTCCTGTCAGGGGCTTCTGTTGGATGTGCTTCAGGATGGCTATAAGTTGCAAGTCAGTGTCCATGTATCGCAAGATATTTGAAATGTGACGTTTCTTGTCAACGTACCTTCGGCTCCCCTCTTGAGACCAATGCCACAGTCTCCGTCTCCGACAATGGTATCGTACTTTGTAACTTCAGGCTCGGCCGCAATCACGCGCTCCAGCGCATTGGTAAGAACAGAAGTAGCATGCTTAGCATCCATTTGCAGTCCGCTCGGCTGAGTCTCCTTGTTTGTCCCGGCGGTGTCCGTCCTCGTCGCAGTATTCTTTGCCTCCCACGACGTCTTTTGCACTGGAGCAGACCAGCCAGTGACCTCGCTGGGGGCATCCAGCAGCTCAATCATGCCCGGCCCGCCAATGTCGGTATTGACGACGTTGAGAAGGGTGATGCTGAAGCCCTGGCCGTTGAGACTCGTCATGAATGTGCCGCTGATGATGCGGACCGGTCGAATATTGTACTTGTCGCTGAGCTGGTTCACCACTTCCGTAGTGATACCACCCAGCTCCAGAACACTAACGCCTCCAAGGTTGTTGATGAACAGAACAACTTCGTTTGAGTTGACATGGAGGAAAGCCCTGTCCTTGTCGCTTTGGTCGAGCAGTTGGGTAAGCATCCTCTCCACCAACTGAGGCAGCTCCAGCTTCTCCCTACTTGATCCGGGCTCGTTGTGAATGCCCATTCCGACCTCGACCTGCTCAGGCGCCAAGGCCTCGCTGGCATCGATGACTCGTCCCGGAACGTGAACATGCTCCAGGCTGGCACCAACACTGACAATGTTGGCCGCAGTCAGCCGAGCCACCTTGGCCACCTCTTCCAACGACCGTCCCTGCGCGGCGAGAGCGCCGGCCATCTTGAGCACAAGCACCGTCCCGGCGATGCCTCGCCTCCCAACCTTGCCCGTCTTCTTCCTCCCAACGCCCACGTCGTCACCCACGACGACCATCTCGACGGCCTGGCCAGCCGCAATGGCCTTTTCCACGGCCATGCCAAAGTTGAGAATGTCGCCCGTGTAGTTCATCACGACGACCAGCACGCCCTTGTCGGTGTCTACCCTGGACATGATGCCGTTCCTGACCTGCTCCGCCGAGGGACTGGCAAAGATTGTGCCCGCCACGGCAGCCGAAAGCATGCCCGGGCCAACCATGGCGGCGAACGAGGGCTCATGGCCAGACCCTCCGCCCGAGATGATGGAGACTTGCTGAGGCGCATCGGATGGCCGGCGATAGATGATTTTGTTTTCTGAGTCGAGGGCAACGCTGGGATTAGTCAGGGTCAGGCTGTGCAGCGCCGTGTTGACAAGATGAGTCGGGTCATTGATGAAGTGCTTTGTAGACATTATGGGCCAAGTAGACAAGACTGCAGCTGTAAATTCAAAAGACAAAATGGCGTTTTGATCACTCCGTGTTGAGACAGATCATGAATGAGCAGAAAAAAAACGGTGAACGGAAAGAGATGGTCTATGCAATATATTGAATCCCAAGAGAAAACAGGTATAGAATGCTATATAGAAGAGTGGCCTGATTATCAGTGACGTAGAGTGATGACACTGGCGGGCTGATAGAGAAAAAAAAAAGGGCGGGGAAGCTCGATATTGGGCATTTCGGCGGGGTTGACAGTTTTCGGCGAGCTCAACCATTCGAGTACAAGCCTCTACCTGTTTCCACGGTGTGAATGCAGCCGTGAGCGTCGGTAGCAGTACGAGCACCGTGTCTCCATGTAATGCACGGTCACCAGCGGGGAATTGGTCGATAATTTCAATGGAGAAGCAGAAATCCATTGGCATTGGCATTGGCATTGACGGCTGCGGGCCGTCCCAACAGGGCTTGTGCACTTGAACAGAACAAAGATGCAAGCGTTTGTCGCCGCCTCCGGGATAGCAGCTTCACAGTTGCAGCTGCGATGGAATCTGTCTGTCTGTACCTTAGTAGGTAAAAATGCATTGGTGGCATTGTCTCGGCAGCCAATCAACTGCCTGGGGACAACATCTCGTGGCTAAAAAGACCAGGAAATTGGCCATCCAGCATCTCATGTCAACGACCAATCGGGGACTAGGAGTCATAATGTCGTGTGCAATTCTGCTATCAGGCTTCCGCCCATCTAGGTAGTACCTCCAAACTGCTACAAATGAATACTAGGTAATGATGACGACGGTAAGTGATGATACCCGCATTCCAACTTGTCGTGAGATGTACCTGTTCGCACGACAAAAAAAAAGGGGGGATCAAGAAATATATATATCCAAGGCCACTCCCAAACGCCAGCCACAAAGAGCATCCAGCCTACGCTCTAAATTCTCGGACTTGTATAAACAAAAAAAGAGCATGCGTTGTGTAACGCATGTGTATATGGAGAAACAAATCCAAAATCCCATTCCCTTCTTGGGGGCGTATTTGCGTATTCTAAATCTTCATCACAACAAGAGCACCGCGCTGCCGCCCAGGACGCTAAGAAGCAGCAGGAGAGTGAGAATGGCTGCTCCAACCTTTCCGCCAGTGGTGGGCTTCGTCATCTTGTCAATGTCGCCTGCGGGATCAATGTTGCCCATACCAGCGCCGGGATTGCCCTTTGAAGTACCGCCATTCTTAGCCGTGGCTGGCGCAGGGGCCTTGAGAACCTGAGTGTACATGATGGCATCCAGAGCGTTCATTTGTGATCCAACACCATTTTTGCCGTCGTATGTGCCCTTGGGAAGCCAGGCGAAACCACATCCCGTGCCGTCGATTCCCTTGAATGCGGCCGAGGCCGGTCCTGTGCAAATGGACGCTGCGGCCGAAGCAGAGTTGCTGATGAGGGGCATGAGCTTCTGAATGGTATGCGGAGCGAGCTGCATGGTGGAGGCCATGAAGCGGACCAAATAGCCCTTAAAGGTACTCTGATCGACAGAGCAGAAGCCTCGAGGCTCGCAAAACTGCTCGTAAATGATGCCGTTCTGGGTAAACTTGGCGATTGACTCGGTGACGATGCCGTCCAAAGTGGCCTTCCAGGTGGCGTTGTTGGTGAAGTTGTACATGGCGGCGGCGCCGTGCATGTAGATGCCCGCGTTATAGGACCACTGGTTCTGGTCCATCTGGCCGCATGTGTTGTTGCTGTAGATACTCAGACCGTCATAAATCTGGTACTGGGGGCCAATGAGACCAATCTGCTTCTCCCACTCCCAGACCTTGTTGGCCCAGTCAGCGTACGTCTGGTTGCCCGTGTATCGGGCCAGGCGAGCGGCAACGTTGAAGAAACAGCCGTTGGCGACCGAGTTTTTGTAATCGTAACCCTTGTTCCACGAGAAAATCTGCCAGCGGAGACCACCGCCACAGTGAGGATCCCATCGACCGACATATTGGTTGAAGACGGCCTGCGCCATGGCCAGCCACTGCGGTTGATCGGACGGCGGGTTGGGGAAGACGTCTTCGGCGGCGGTCATGGCCGCCATGGCCCAAAAGCCCTGATCGTCGTTTCCTTCAGTAAGCGACTGGTTCTGGGGCAGAAAGGCGCCATCAGTTCCGGCCTGCCAAAGCATGGCTTGCATAGTGGCCGTGTTGTATGACGTATCTTTTGTCATGCGCCAGTAATCAATCATGGTTCCGAACATCGCACCGGCCTCCCACCCTATTGTTCAGAGTTAGTATATCCATGCTTGAACCGTAGACGGCTGTCAGTAAAGAAGAGAAAGGGTTTCCTGACAATAGTATGGGTCTGGCAAGTTTCCGGGGTTATCGCCAGTGTTGTTTCCCGTGTAGTACTTCATTAATCCATACGCAACGGTACCCGCGGCGTTTAGGACCGAAGCTGAAGAAAATTGGTGAGCCACGTCTGTCTCGTTGCGTTTTACAGAGCCTTGATTATCTTACTGTCGTCGGTCACGGTCAAAGCAACGGCCTCGGCTCCCTGTCCCAGCAGGCACAGAGCCGCTGTCGCAGCCGCCCAAGGAGACTTCATGGTCTCTAGCAGTCTCAAGGTCGAAATATTCTAGTTGTGTCGAAGAGGTATCTATATGGTGTTTTTGATGAAACGGAAATAGGTCGTCCAGATCCAGTCTGTCCAACGAGGGAAACAAGGCGGCGCAATTCGAAAATTCGCAAGAGGATGTCGAGATGCGATTCGCTTCCACCGGGGGTATCGCAAAGCGGAATGCTCGGTACGTCGAAAGGGGGTCAAGGAACGAGAGCAAGAGAGATGCGACTGGAGAAACGAGCGGCTGTTGCTGAGGACAATGCTACATGCAATGGCAAAAGATGGGATAAGAGATGGAACAGGAAAAGAAGTGAGTGGTCAAGGAGATCTCCGCCGCGCGTCAAACGAGAGTAGTCGCTCCACTGCTTACATACGGGCCTCTTGAGGCTCGATGAGTAGAGATTGAAAATGAAGAGACAAGAGAGTGTGCGGCGAGAGAAGCGCATGCAAAGTCGGTACGCGAAAAAATGGTGGTAGGGGGGAAAATGACAATACGGACGGGCACCAGAGTTACGGCGCGTCATTTTCATTTTAGCAAGGCCGGCCGTGGAAAGGGTGTAAGTGTATCAGCAGTGTATACGGGTGCATGGGCAGACATGGTTGGCCGCATGTGCAATTTCACGGAACCTGCTAGTTGCCAGTATGCCGCGCCCCCCGGCACTCCAGGTTTCGACCCCCATGAGACTGAGCTGCTTGGGACAAACGGCCTGAAACGCCTCACGGAGGTGGTGCGTATCCATCTTAGTGCGGAGGATGGATGATCTCTGTCCTTGTCCATTGGCGCGGATTCCTTTGTCTGGATGCACAGTACTTTGTATACGCCACAGCCTCTCTGGCGGTATGAAGCATCATGGTGAGAGGGCGAGAAAAAAAAAGCACAAGACCAGACACACGAAGGCCTCGTACATGAACTCGGCCGCAGCGGCAGTGCTGCGTAATTGCTACGGAGCCGAAATTCCGGCAGTGGACGTGGCCGGCAATGCGCATATTGTCCAAGGGGGGATTCGCAAGTGCAATGCCACCAAGGTAGCAATACTCCGTATCAAGTACTCGGTGATGAGCAATCGCCAAGCCAAATCAAATAGTGTCGTGCTTCGCCTCAAACGTCGTTGCAGCTCGTGTGCCATTAGTATCGTGATTCCTCTTGCCAGCGTCTTTGCCTGGCCATTTGTGCGAGCGACCGTCTGGCTACGGGCACGTCGAGCGGAGGTACTTGCTTGGAGCATTGAAAAGACAAACAACACGGCCGTTTCCAAAGGGCACACGGACTGTGTACTCGCGTCGACGGTGCTAACGTTTTGCTGGTTTCAAGCCAAGAGCGCACGCAGCCCCTGGGCCCGCTGGTTTGCGCAGCGGATTGTCGTCCGCCTCTCTTCTCAAACCACTCGACGACCGACATAGATGAGGTGGATACAGCCCGGGGTGAGGCTGTGCATCAGCGGCTAGTGCCAGTTTCGGGAACATTCAACGTCTCTGAATCAAGAGCTTGAGCCCTAGCTCTACTCAAGTCAATGCCAGAATACGAAGCGCCGCCCCTAAAATTGGCTGCAGAGCTGAGGTGGCGATTAGAGAGAGAGAGAGACACACACATCGTCGGTCGAGGTGGGCGCTTCAGACTTGGTGAGCATGTCTGTGCTTGTGCATGTGCATGTGCATGCGCATCTGCTTCGTGTTTCTTTCGGGATCAGGCTGGCGCCAAATGCAGGCTGGTGGCTGTGGAACGGTGTCGGGCTGTGTGTGGTTCAGGCGGGAGGAGGCTATGCAGATCATGGCTGGCGATCATCTGAATGTTGATTTTCTGAAGCAGATGAAGATGGGCAAAAGACGGGAGTTGGGATGGACGTCAAGGGACGTACAGGTGTGTACATAGGTACCTAGTAGGTACAGGTACGAGCATCAAGTACCGCTCTTTCCTTGTCAAGGGGGGTGAAGGAGCGACGCGACCCGTACCTTTTTAATACGGAGTCAAGCGAGGGGGAAAGGACATTTCTATTGGCTGCTTGATTTGGACTTGCCTATTTGATCGGCTTGGCTTTTGTGCATTTGCAGAAGGCACGATCTGCCGTTGTTTCATGGCAGGAGGGTAGTATTTGCAAAGCCTCATTCGACATACGGCGTATTCAAGGTTATTATACATCCTTGTGTATAGGGATTCATTAGGCCAATATTGCCTTGGGACATTGCATCTTCCCAAACAGTACAAGCCCATCTAGTGAATATCACCTAGGTACATACTAACCTACCTAGTACCTAGGTTATATGCCACTATAATAATAAAGAATATACGTGTAAGTGGTTTCGGCCACCAGATGGAACAAGAAATCTCGTTGAAAGGCAGCCCCGTTTCGCCAAAAGCCAACATACTGCTCCATGCTCCATGCTCCATACATGCATGGGCAGTGCAATACCCCGTCTGTGCGTTGATTCGAGTCTGGGCACAAGGGTTGCCAAATGCGCATATTGGCATGAGACGAACTCGCATCATGAAAGACTGTGGCATCATCCAAGAATATGCCAGGAGGGAAACTGAGACACAGCATCCGATAATAAAGATCAAGCTTTACGTTGAGGGGTCTAATCAGCCAGGTGTTGAAATCTATCGTGTAAATTCCCTGTTGTCAACAGCCCTATAAACAGCTACTCCATACGTGTGACAAATTAAGGATTCAACTTTTCATTTTCATCAAGATTCGGCTAATGGGCAAGTTTCCTCTTCGTAATTTCTGTCTACAACGGGAAATTTATACATCTGCCTTCTTCGAAATGCATCTCTTCCTTTCTCCACTCCCACGACATATCGATACAGCAGATGCTTGATGTCATCATAGCTATCACAACGAGTCGAACAGTACAATGTTATGGAGGCTGTTCTGGCTTTGAATCCTATTGGACGTGCAAGGTAAGATGTTTGTTCCCTTTGTTTGGTTCATTTGCTGTTTCGATAATCACGAAAATTGATACCCTTTGATCTTGATATGTCATTCTGCTTCGTTCACATGCTAGCACTCAATTACACCGTAATTCTTCCATCTCTAAACTCTGGTATTCGAATTTGTATACAGGTTTAAAAAAAGACGTCTCATACTATTAACCCTCCACGAACAATATCACAAGGCCGCATCCCGCTTCCAACAATATCGCAACAAAAATTCATCATTATTCAAGCATCAAATAAAAAATCATTATAAACAGCGAATCGGACAAACCAAAAAGAGAGGCTGCAGCTGTCTAAGTCTTTGGATCTACATCACGCTCTCAGTCAGCAGCACAACTTCTTCACTACCACAATCTCATCCCCTTAAAAAACTCACCTATACAAATGGCATTTGCCTTTTCGTGCTTCTGGTGACACCACACGTACACCCGCTGAAACGGATCCGACGACTTGGGCTGCTTCCGCTGACTGCACAACCAGCCAACCATGCCCTTGCTCGTGGCATTCGTGCAAAACGTGATGCAGCAGTCCGTCACCGACGGCAGCCAGACGTAGCTGTGGGCTTCGAAGCCGAGATCCGTGCCGCCCTCGTCGTCGATGATGGTGGTGGCCTTGCCGAGGAAAGTGTCGTTGGAAAAGGCCTGGAAGGCGAACGTGTTGCCCGAGGTTGTTTGGTTGTTGAGGAAAGACGGCGTTGGTGATGAGGATGAGGATGTGCTTGTGCTTGTGCTTGTTTTTGTGGATGTAGTTGAGCTTGTTGAAGTCGACGATGGTGTGCTGTTGAACAAGGTCAGCCAATTCTTCATCTTATTTTCCGTCCTTGTCCTTGTCTCGTATTCTCTCTTCTTCTTCTTACCTAGATGTTGTCGAGGCAGCATCTGAAGGGGCATCCCCCTTGGAATTCTTCGCAGCCAGTCCTCCTCCCACTCCGCCCCCTATTGCCGCGGCGAGCACAACCACGGCAACAAGTACAAGAATCCACAGCGTCCTCCGTGGCAGTCCGCAGATCCTCCTCCCCCCTTTCCTCCCCGTATGTGCCCCCTCAACATCTCCCGACATCCCGTCTGGCGTCACCCAAGACTGCTCCTCTCCTCCCATGACGGCAATCTTGTTCGTGTCCACGTCCTTTGGAATCACCGTCTGCGGCGCATCGCCCTCGAGATACTTGCGCTTGTACTCGGCTTCGAGGCGGGACATTGCCTGGGGGCTCGAGTCGGGAACAACCTCTGGCAATCCCTCGTCGTGAGCAGGATACATGCCAAGGGTTGGTCCGTAACCTGAGCTGATGGTGGACGACGGACTGACAGCTCGGTTGATGTGAGGAGGGAGCAGGTGGTTCTCGTCTTCCGCCAGCGGCTGCTTCTGCGGCTCTTGTTTATGTACGACCTGGTCATGCTCCTGGGCCGGGTCTTGATGCTGGCGCCCATTCGGGTCATCTTTTGTCGGCTCCATAGTAATACTTGCGGCGTCGAGATGGAAACAACAAACAAAAAAAAAGGCCAACAAAACTAAACAGCCAAGAAGCGAAACACACGACGGACAGGCTAAACCGTCCCCCTTTGAACTCTGGAAATCCACAAGACTAGCCGTGGGACCTCGCCCGTAGTTTATAGTACAAGGCAAATCAAATCACAAGAGCCTCATTGCTGGCCTCGGCTAGAGTCCGCAAGGCTCGAACCGATCCATCCACGACTAGCTCTGCACATCATTTCCCCCAACTTGCAAGGCTCGAGATGAAGATTGATCCCAATAGGCCCGAGTGTGTTCAGCTTAGCATCAACCACCAACGACCCCCCTGGTACATGAAGTCTGTAGATGCATGGATCCTGTCAAAAGACCAAGACTCATCCTCCTGACTTTGCCCAAACAAGGGCGTTGCACTTCGCACCAGCTTTGTGCGCTCTCCCTTTCGCAGACGTTTCCCTCCTCGGCCGTGGTTGAGGGCGTAAGACGGAGGAAATATCGCCCGCGCGAGACGGGAGACGGGATGAGACGCAGCATGCAGATCATCTATTTATTGTCCGTCTCTGGCTGACTCATTTTTGTTTCTTTGATTGAACGTGCTTGTCTGTAGTCGCATGCTGCTTTGCCGACTACCTTATCTCCAAATTCATCTTCTCGTGCCCCTTGCCCTAGCCAAGAGTGGCTTGTTCAAGTCTAAATTTAACATCTCAGCCCATCATCATTGTCTTACAACACCACTCGATTATTTCACAGCTACATCTATCAGAGCAAATGCAACAGCTAAAAAAAAAAAGGCACAAATCTCAACGGTTAAGCACAAAATCACATGAAAAGGAAGACAGCAGGGAAAGGGAAAATAAGAAGCGTCCGTCTCCGATAGAGTCAGAGATTCAAAGGATTCCCACCTAGCCCAGAATTGAGATTATCGCGGGATGCTGGTCTTCAGCCGCAATGTAACCCTCAATATAAAACCGTGAATTTAACCTCCAATGGCTCCATTTATCAAGGCTCGCGTGACAGCGGACCCCCAGCTTGAATCTGCGCTACCCGCGCTATTACACACAAAAGTTCAGGGCTTGGATGCTTGGCTTCAAGATGCCGCTTTGAGCAGGGCCAGTTGTCAAGTAAGAATTATCGTATATATGTCTGTACGTCGTTGGAACACTAAATTAATCTAGGTACGAGTAGGTTGGCAGTCGAGCATGGCTGGAGCGTGGCTGGAGCATGGCATGGCATGGCATGGCATGAGATTCTCTCAACATGTCCACGCAGCAGCAGTTTGGATCAACAGGCACGTCGTTGCTACACCTATACAACACTTGAAGCGAATGAACCCAAAGGGATGCGCAATCGAAATGTTCAAGGCCATTCGCTGTCACTGCCCTCTCCGATCCATCCTACAACTAAAAACCCTCCGTCGCCAAACCCAGCCCTTGACTCTTTTTTGCTCTAGCCAAAGCCTAGTGATTCATCATATAAATTTCAAAAAAAGGAAAAAAAAAAAAGACGAGGTTGATAATATGGGTAACATGAAGCATCAAGTCATCGGCTCCTTGACATTGGAGCTCGCATTGCCAGTCCGTATCCCAAAATTTTCCAAGGCCTATTGTCGCTGCAAAGGTTTGCTGAAATCCCCAATACTTTCATGATCGGCTCTTGCGGTCCCTAAGCATTCGATTCCGTTAGTTGCAACCCACACAGAAAACACCGCCTGCAAGCACTTGCAAGGATGGATGCTACTTACGTGCTGAGTCTCCGGGACAGCTGGTGCAGCTTCTTGTCATTGTCCGCCTCTTCTGCCGCCTTTTGCAAGGCAATCGCTCTCTCCTCCTCTTGGTGCTTCACCACTTCGTCATGAGTCGGGGGCAGATGCTCGTTCTGCAAGTCGACCTTTCTGGCATCCTCGAATGAGCTAATCGCATTCTTGATACCTTCGGCGCCGAGCATCAGAGTACCGGCGGGAAGTCTTCCACCAGAGACAGTCTTTAGCTCCGTCACGCGCTCAGACTCTTCACGCAGAACCTGGAAGACACGCGACATGCGGCCAATGGCCAGGATCTTGTTCTTGATCGCCCTGCGCTTGAACTCGATTGAGTTGGGATCCTCCAGGCTACCAGGAAGAGATGGCGAGCTGGGGCCGGGGGAATGTGAGGACGGCGTCTCTTCCTTGAGTTCCTCCTCCGAGCACGTGCTCAGAATGGCAATGAGCATATCCGTAATCTTTTCGCCCACAAATGGCAGCGACCAGGTGAAGACGTCCATGAAGTTGGGCAGCCAGTATGGGTGAGGCGTGCAGTTGAACTGTCGAATATTCATAACATTGTTTTCGTACTTGAGCACGGCGGCCTTGTTATTGTAGACATCGAGATAGTTTGGCGCCGAGAAGATGGTCATGACGCTGGGGAAGCCGGTCGTCCGCGTCTTGCGGTACATTCTATAACCGGCATCCTGAGCCTCATGGGCACGGATGACAGAGAGCAAGTTGTTCTTCTCCAGGAATGCACAGGCCGCGTGATATGAAAAGAAGTACGAACATCCTCGCACGTGGTTATGCAAAAAGAAATCGCTCGACTTTTCCTGTCCAAAGTCCTCGAGCGGGTCGGCCCACAGAATGTCGCACATGAGACCCTGAGTCGGGGGCTCTCTGAATCGATCAATCTGCATTGTTACATGTTAGCTTCACAGTCTGGTGCATTGATCTCAAGCGTTGGAATGTCTTACGCTTCGCAGGTCGTCGAGCGTGTGCAGCTCGGGGCTCAAGCCACCGTGGATGCACAGGAACTGCTTGTTCATGACGGCGGCCAGGGGAAGGCAGCAGAATGATTCCATGCAGGCCTCGTAGATGGCCTCTGAGTACTTGTGCTTGCACTCGAGCTTGAAGGTGAAGTAGTCCGTCAGATGGCGACACTCGTGGTTGCCTCGCAGAAGCCACAATGTCTTGGGGTAGTGGATCTTGAGGGACCACAGGTAGAGAACACATTCGATGCTAAAGTATCCTCGGTCAACGTAGTCGCCGAGGAAGAGGTATCGCGTCTCAGCAGGATCGCCCCCAACCTCAAACAGCTTCATCAAGTCGGTAGTACTGGCCGTGGACATCACCGCAGACGGTGATGGGAGCATCCATCTCGAGGAGATTGGGCTCGGCACGCAGCAGCTCGGTACCCTTTCTAATGATCCACAGCGCCTGTTCCTCAGTGAGTCGGCCCTCGCGATAAAAGTGCTGCTTGAGGAAGTTGATGTCGGGCTTTTCATGGGTGTCGTCTTCGAAAAACTGCTCATCCGTGGGCTTGAACATGGCCGGCGCCTGGACATCTGTAGACGGGCGGTGCCACGAGCGTTAGCGATGTGCCATGTTTGAGACATTGTGTGCGTGATGCGGTGCTGAATCCCGACGGCAGCCTCCCCTTATGAACAACAATGGCGGGGTAGTTGAGAGGGAGGCGGCGACGATACAAGACGGGGCTGCAGGACAGACGTACCTTTGCACACTCGCTCGAGCGTGCTCACCTGAGTGCCATCCTCCATCATGTGGATGGTGAAGTCGATCTCGGGCAGCGGCTTCTTCTCCTGAATTGCGCGAATGGCATTGTCGACCTGGGCGGTCCGTCGAGGCGCCTGATCGGCGTGGTCGCCTTCGGTGTCCATGGCGGGCGACTGGAGCGGAGTGTTGAAGAGCTGGATAAAAACCGAGAGGCTCGAGAAAGCACGGGAGACGCTGCACTTGGGTGATATTTGAGGGAAGAAGAGGCTTCCGAGGCTCTGCTCGGCGAGGGTCCAAGAGGTCGCAAAGGCCCTGGAGCGGCGGGAGCGTGGCGGGTAGCGGTGAGGGGGACAAGCAACAGGCCTGCAGCTGCTGGTTGAAAAGCTAAAGCTGGGGGCGAGACAAGGCTCGTGGCAGGAGGACAGACGACAGACGTTTGGCGCGGTCACGGAGTCCCGTATAGCTGTGCTCAAGACCAAAACCGTGCGCTGGCGAGGCAAAGGCGAGATAGGCTGACAGGAGAAGAAGTTGGGGAGCTGGCCATGGGGCAAAAGGCTCTAGGCCTAGAGGCTGCCTGTAGGTGTCTGGCAGCGCTAAAACTGCCCGCTGTGTCCTTCTCTCTCCTTGACAGACCGCGACCAGAGGCAAGTAGCCTTGGGTACCTTGGGTCGGCTTGGACAAAGCGGGACAGGAGGTTGTGCCCAATCACGATGGATTTTTAAGCATATTGCAACGGGGAGCACCGCCAAAGGAGCTGATGCGGCTGATGCAGAGGTTGCTTCCAGTACATTTTGCTACATTTTTCAATGAGACATCTGTCTAGTATTAGGCACATGTACTCTGTACATACGACTCTGATTACTCTATAGTACCTCAGTAGTACTAATCCAAGGTACTTGCTATTCCAGCAGCAACATTGGTCTGGATGTTCTTTTCTGGCGGTGCCACCAGCCGTAAAATAAAGGGGCGGGGAGGTGCCTCCGAGAGTCATTGACATCACCCCTCGATCCCCCATACCGCATCTGACTCTGGTGGCATTTTGTCAGTCATCTGCTAGGTAGCAACTACTTTGTAAGAATTGATCCGTTTGGTGAAATATTGCAAAAAAAGCAGCATCTCTGCAACTGCGAGCAGCTCCGAGACGAGACGAGACCAAGCTGTTCCTTAGCCAGGCTGGCTGCCCCTCCTTTTGTTATGCCTCCTCACGGTAAGACCAAGCATGTACCAGCGTGTACTGTACTCGTACCTCGCTGGAGGCCGATGGTCCCTGTTCCCTCCCGCTGGAGCCCCGCCCCAATTCCGCCGCCAGACCCTGAAGACGGTTTGCCGTTTGGGGTAGTGATGAGTAAGCTTCCCTGTTCCCAAAAGAGTTTGAGAACATGAAGATTGCTTGGAGCGTGGGTGGTTGTAAAAGTATAGAAGCTCCATGAGGTTTGTTCTACACACGAGGTATCAAGCACAATATGATGCGTAGATGCCATGCGAACAGCCCAAAACAACACAAGGCGCCTTTTGATGAAAAGAATTGAGGTTTCTGGATTCATTTTGGGATTAATAAAATATATTCATGCCCTACTCCTTTTTGCTTTTCGAGACGACGCTATTCATAAGCAGCAAATGTACATGCACCTTCTATTGTATGTTTTGTCATTCCGTTCGTGTCCTTTTTTTCAACGCGTCCAGCGTATTTTATTCATCTTTAACCACCCTGCAGCTCTTCATGGCAGGCTGTAACCGCCATCCACAATCATGTCCAAGCCCGTGGTGTAAGAGCTCGCATCGCTCGCCAGGTAAAGGTATGCGCCCTTGAGCTCGCCCGTCTGACCCTCGCGACTGTAGAGATGCACATGTTAGCCATTGGACATTATACACAACAACAGCCACGCCCAACTTACCCCATGACAATCTTGCCCTTCCAAATATTCTTCGTCTCGGGCGAACAAAAGGTGGAGATTTCAGTCAGAATGTATCCGGGGGATACGGTGTTGACTCGAGCAAACCCGGTCCACTCAACCGCCAAACTCTTGCCTACATGAAGTACCTCGCGTCAGTCCTCGCCATCGCTATCATCAAACCCAGGCCTGACCACTTACAAAAGTGAATCACGGCGGCCTTGGAGCTGTTGTACACGGCCTGCAGCTGCGGAATGTTGACGATGCTGCCGCTCATGGATGCCGTCGCGATGAAGCTTCCGGCGATGAAGTTGTCCAGAGGCTTGCCGTCAATCGTCGTGCCCTGCTCCTTTTGGCGGCGGAAATGAGCGCCGGCGCTCTTGGCACACCACATGACGCCGTCCACGTTGATGGCCATGACGTTGCGGGCTGTTTCGACAGAGCCGTCGATGAAGGCGCCCTCGGTCCACGGGATGCCCGAGTTGGCGACGAAGATGTCGAGGCGGCCGTTGAATTCCTTGACGATCTCGGTGATGGCCTTGTCGACATCTTCGGCCGAAGTAACGTTGACCTGGTACGCCTTGCCTGCGCGGGGTTGTAATTCACATGGTCAGCAACAACCAACATTCTCCAAGAACAAGCCCCGAAACAGATGACCCCAACTCACTCTTGACGCCGTACGTCTTGGCAATGTTCTCGGCCGAAGTCACGGCCTGTTTGTTGCTGTTGTACCAGATGGCCACATTGGCACCGGCCTCTGCAAACGCCTCGGCAACAGCAAGGCCGATGCCAGCTCCGGCGCCCGACACGATTGCGGTTCTGCCCTTGAGAGAAAAGAGGGGCAGCACTCGGTCGACGTTGGGGACGGCCGAGTTGTCGTGGGGAAAGGTGCCGTTTATTGTCTGGACCATGTTGGCTTATGATGGACAGTTATGAATAAATCAACAAATCAACAATCAACAATCAACAAAAGAAGGGTATCAAGATCAACGACTGCTGGGCCAGGTTGACACTATCGCGAGATGCTGCTGCGGGGAGACGTGGCCGTGCCGCACCTCTTTATACAGCATGTCACCGCTCTCCGCCGTACATACTCCGTCCGCAAGACGAGTCCCAAGGCGGGCCCGTTCGGTGCGACATTTACCACCATTTGTCCGCGTTGACGCGCTCCAATGTCGACTCGTTATTTCTGATATGCTTGACCTCGTCACTCCAGCCCATGTGGGGATTCTCCGTTGGAAACGGCCTGGCGTCCCGACCCCACGTCCGTCGAATTATTGCCTGGACGAGTCCCTGTACGAGTCCTCTTGCGGTGGCCAGCTCACAGGCCGCATGTGGTCGGAATGTCACCGTTTCAATTGATTGGCAGCTTGCCATCCCGGGTCGACAGCAGCCCACGTGCTCTGCTTCTTCGTCCGTTGTCTGCGTGTGCCTGAGCATTGTCCGAGATCGTCAGGACCCCTCAAGTGCCCATCCCTTGTATGTACATACATTACATACAATGAATGGATCAAATGATAAAACTTTCATGTTCCCCCCGCCAAGCAACTGAATTGAACTCTTTGGGACATTCCGCCAGCCGCTTGTTGGGCAGCTAAACAAGCCCAGCGTCCAGCCCAGCCCAGCCCAGCTAAGAAATACTCCTAGCGGATCCATGTCCTTTTGCGAAGTCGGACCATGGCCAAGTCTGGGAGTTGCGCCTGAAGATCCCACGTCATAGGCAGTGGGGGGTTTTTTGTTTGGCTGCGTGAGTCTTTTGGCCGTGTGTTTGGAGCTCGAATGCTGTGGCTTGAGGAATTGATAAGATATGCTGTTCAATTGATGGAGTTGCTTGGCCGTGATTGGGTGATTGGTTGTATGGACGGCAATTGAGAGCCGGAGTCATGAGCCGGAATCACGAGCGGAATCACCCAAAGTGTCTATACCGCAACAGCATCTCCATTCACAGCTTTGTTTTTTTTTTTACCATCGACATGTTCATTTCTAGACTACAATATGTACAGACTATACGGGGCAATAGTCTACCCATCATCTTGTCCTATTTCTGAGCCCTTATCGCAGTTGCATGTTCGATGCAATCACTTCCTCGCGTGGAAAGTTGGTCATTTTCCAACGGGAGATGTAGTCATCTCGGCTGACTATTGCATACTGTTAGTCTTTTTGAATGCCCGATTACAAAAGTTTCCATGAACAAGATAAAACATTGGTGGCTGAGTGACTTACTATAGGCACCACAGATGCGCCGCAGTCCCTCAAATGCGCTTCTCCCATGAAGTACTCGCCAGTTATCAAAGACTTGTAAGAGTCAGTACGACGCCACGATATCCAATCCCATGGAATACGGTCACTTACTCAAAACTCGCCCGGGTTCAAGCTGAAACCAATATTCGCTCTCTTTACGCTTCAGAATCTCATCCCACTTTCGTGCCGCCTGGTACCACGCATCGACGTCGATATCGACGGGGACTACCCCTCGGTCATCATTGTTCCATCTGATCCGATGCAGCTTCTCGCCAGTAGCTTCAATCACGGGATATGCCATATCTGGTGCAATTGCCACGCCCTGGTTGCCGCTAGCATGCCACGGGAGCTTGACCTGGCGCAGTATTTCGAAATCTCCTGGCGATTCCTTCCCAAGTGTCTCTGCGGCGTGGAATCCATCTACAAGCAGTGATTGTCCACCCAGCACCTCGTCAGCGGGCGTATTCGTAGGTGGCGTGTGAGATAGCAGGTGAAACGCTTGCAAGCCTGCGGGCTCGGTAAAATATGTCGTGTCTGTATGAGCCGGGAGAGCTAGGTTGGTGTAAGCTGTGTCGGCGAGGGCTAGGTCTGGGATGAAGTCGTAAAAGCCCCCGTAGTGAGTATTTCGAATGGGTCCAATTGTTTCCAAGAGCTTCTCCGTATCCTCTGGAGTTTTGGGCGAGTTGGTAACGAAGCAAAATCCATATCGGCGCTACTCATGGTAAGTTTGGGTGAGTCATGTAAAGAGAGCAAGTACACACAATTTTCCCCGTCAGTTCAGCCATTCCCTTTGGAGAGGTGCTGTTCATGACATTGTCAAACTCGACCTCTGGAGGAGCCGAGGATACCGCTGCACCCCATAGCCTTCTCTCGCTGGAGATCATGTTAGATTCCATGGGCTTATAAGCTCATTTGTCCTTTGGTACTTACTCTTGGATTGTGGGCTTCTTAGTATTCGTATCCTGAACAGTAAAGTTGAGCCAAGACCATGGGTAGTAGCTTTTATGAGAATCCGACCCTAACAGTTGTCAATTAGTTTCATCCCATAGATGTTCAAGGCAAAGTATTTTGGAATAGTGAGTACATAGTATGTCAACGCCGTCACTTTTGGGCGAGATTTCTGTCGGCGAAATATCCTTGGGTATCTGCAAGCACAGAGAAATGAGCATTCGACGACATTGTGAAAATTAACTACTGGCCAATACTTACCGCAAAGGTATCAAAGTTGCGCTGCAGGGTATCCTGATTGACACATTTGGCGCAACGGCAGTTGTCGCTGCAGAAAGGGATTCGTCGGTTAGTGTTACATTTCATGCTTGATGCTGTCATTTGTGGCATGTGAGCGCACATACCGGAGCCATAGTTTAGATCTAGAAAATGGCATTAGCAATTCGGTTTTGTGCGTGAATATTGCTGATAAAACAGATAAGGCACTTACAATTCAGCTTTGATGGGGGATCCAGAGTCGTCGCTCTTGAAGACGAGTCCCTTGGGGCCAGGCTCGAGGGTTGTCGCATAGAATCGTGACCTTGGGAGAGCAGCCGAGGCCTGCCGAGGGACGAAGCTGAGGCCGCGGCCAAAGCCAGAGCTGCAAGCACAGCAAGAATGAGCAAAGAACGAACTACTCAAAGGACAAAGTAAACTACCGCAACCAACCTAATTGTACGGCCCTTCAACAAGAATAACATGGCTCAGCGTGTATTGAGGACTACTAGGGAATGATGAGAATCGGCCCATGTTCAATTTCCATCAGCCCGGCACCAAGCTCTACTTGTAGCGCGGGTATCGCTAATAGGGCGGTAGCTACGGGGTACAGCTGGTGCCAAAAGCCTCCGCTGCGAACGCTAGAAAAAGAGGGCCCGCACAATACAGGCACTGGACGGGCTACGCAACTCTCCAATTCCATCCATTCCATTGAAGCTCTGATATGCTGCAAGACAACTATTGTAGCTACAAGATGCTCTACAATATTGATGTTATCCATTACTTCTCTCCTCATACTACTCCGTACTCTCATTCCCATATATACACTGCAGTGCAGTGGATTCCCTTCCATCGGTATCCGACTTTACATCCTTGTTGCTCTGATTTTATTCAGCTGGCGGGAAGTCAGCTACCTATTCAAAAGCAGTGCCTAGTAATATAAAGGTAACCAATAGAAAAACGCAATAACTGGTCACACAGCATGACACACTTCACAGCATTTTTAACCTCACCCGAGGCTCAGAGCGACTGGATCGACCCGGGTTCTGGAGTACAAGGCTCTTCGATTTCTGAAAATAATAAACGGCAAATCAGCTACTAGTAATTCGAGACAATGCTTATCAAGAAGCTCTCTCCCACCCAGCTTCTCCGGTGAGGATGTAGGCAAGCGGAGGACAGAAAAAGCGAGACCGCAAAATGAACAAGTACAAAGGTACATTCAGTAACATTCGCACACCCAACCAGCTTCATCAAGTGGTGTTTTTGTAAGGGAATGCCTACTAAGGTATTCAGCACCTAAATTCTACTATACGACTATAATAACAGTTACTTGAGAAGTATCGATATGGTAGCAATTACTAGAGAAATACGGGCAAAAGCAGAAGTGCTAGTAACGAGACCATTTATTAGTCAAGTGAGTTTTTGGATGCATTTTGTCAGCCCTTGCCACAGCTGGTTCATGCACCTTTAAACGTGGATGTGCCTTTCAGCCACGTGAAGAATGCTCGCGCTTATTAGTCGGCATGAGCTTAGCTGTACGTACCTGACATTCTGCTGAAGATAATCCGACTTCCGGGGCTCTATCTGCCCACATCAAACAACTTGTCAAAAAAGTTAGAAATCGGCCATATTTCGCCATCCCTCTACAGCAAGCTCCTTTGCTATCGCTCATTATTCTTCCTTCATCTCTGTCCTACTGCGTGGTTTGACGACTCTTTCAGCGAGGCGCTTCCGATCGTCGCATCGCACAAATCTCTCCCATCTCGATACACACGCTTTGCGCCGCGCCCTGCTGGTCATGGAAGCAGCGTCTTCGATCCGACGCCGCTGCACCGAAGCCTAATTCTTGTGGTAATACAAGGGCGTGGATCCCCGGGGGGGAAAGGGTCTTGCAGCATGAATTCGCGACAGCGCGGGTTCGACACGTTTTACGACGACCAAGTCGCAGCCCGTCGACAATTCTACGCGCGCGAGACTGCCGTGAATCGCATCAACGACTACGCCGTCCTTGTTACCGTCGCAACGCTTCTGGTGACTCTGCTGGCCAGGTTCTGCAGCCCCGACGGATCGATTGAGGGCATCTTCTCGCTGGTGGGCAATCTTCTATGGGACGCGCTGGTGTTTCTAATCCCCTCGCCGCTGCTTTTCGCAATCGACAACTGGATGGACTCTTCCGCGACACGACCGATGCGCGATACCACAAATCAAAGCACCTATGCTGCTAAAAGCCAAGCAATGCGGAGGGTGATGGGCCTGGATCGCCAGGATGGCGTCATGAACTCGGTCCTTCGTGCTAGAACAAGAGCACTGTCTATGACGGGAAGTGTTTTAGGCCTCAAGATCGAATCAGACCGGCCAGCGGGACTGGGAAATCGAGATAATTCATGCTACCAGAACAGCGTTCTCCAGGGGCTGGCTTCACTGCACTCGATGCCCGACTATCTCGCAGCCTGTCTCAAGGGCGTGGACGAGACTGGCCATGCTGCTGATGAAAATGTAGCACACACGCTGCGGATGCTCATTGCAGATCTAAACGACGTTTCGAATAACGGGAAAACGCTCTGGACGCCTTCTTTGCTTAAATCCATGAACACGTGGACGCAGCAAGACGCGCAAGAGTACTATTCCAAGGTATTGGATGATATCGAAAAAGGAGCAGCGCTGGTGGCCAAGAACCTGTCTTCTGATAAACTCATGGGGCTGGAGACTGGCGAGTATAGCAATGCGGACGAGCGCTCCACCAGTGAGCATAGCGACGACAGCGGCTACCAAAGTCAGTCGTCGAGCTCCAGAACAGACTCGAAGGGAATTGCGCGGAATCCCTTGGAAGGCCTTTTGGCTCAGAGGGTGGCGTGCGTGCAATGCGGCCACTCGGACGGGCTGTCCATGATTCCGTTCAACTGCCTGACTCTTAGCCTTGGACTCGACAAGAACCATCACGACCTGTATGAACGACTAGACTCCTACAGCAAGGTTGAGGCAATTGAGGGAGTCGAATGCCCGAAATGCACCCTGTTGAAAGCGCAGAGACTCCTCACCAAGCTCGTGGAGAGGTTGGAATCGGGAGGTTCTACGAAGGAGCAATTGGGCGAGCCTCTGCGAAGACTGGAAGCCGTTCAAACAGCCCTGGAGGAAGACGACTTTGACGAAGGGACGATTAGGGATCGCTGCAAAATCCCGGCGCAAAGCAGAGTCAATGTGACCAAGACGAAGCAGATGGTGATTGCGCGACCGCCTCAAAGCCTGGCCATCCACGTCAACCGATCCGTGTTTGACCCGTCCACCTTTAACATGATTAAGAATTCCGCACCCGTGAGCTTCCCGATGACGCTGGATCTGGGACCATGGTGCCTGGGAAGTGCAGAGCCAGAGAAGCCCACGAACGAAAGGGCTACAGATGAAAAGGATGAGAAAGACGACGAGGAGCAGTGGCATCTGCACCCCATGTCCTCCATGGTGGCGGGAGACTTGGGCGAGTCGAGGTTGACAGGGCCCATCTACGAGCTGAGGGCAGCCGTAACACACTACGGACGACACGAGAATGGCCACTACATTTGTTATCGTAAATATCCGCCTCTCAGGCCAGAAGGCGTTGATGGTGCAGGCGATGCAGACGACAAGGAAGCTGATGCGCCCGAGGCGGTTGACGACAAGCCCGCCGACCCGAATGCAGAGGAGACAACGGAGAAGAGCACGAGCAAGATGGACAGAGATGCAACTTGGTGGAGGCTCAGCGACCACAACGTGTCACAAGCCAACGAAGAAACCGTCATGAGCTTGGCCCCTGGAGTGTTTATGCTATTCTACGAGTGCGTCGACCCCTCCATGATACTGCAATCCGAAGTGGAAAACGGGGCCGCGGCGTTTGCAAACACCGATTCACCAGATGTCGCTACGACGAAGCAAGACGAAGGCAAAGCGGTGAATGGGGCCACCGTTATCCCAGTGACGGCGGCATTACCCTCGAAAACTGTTGAAGAAGAGACCACGCCCCCTTCAGAGGCAGTAGCAGACACTAACAAGGCTGAATCAACGGCCGCTTCTGGAAACGCTTTGGAAGAAGGAGACACGACGTCGTCGACATAACACTGTTGGGGCGACATGCTCTTTTTTTTCTTCTCTTCATTTTTTTTTATTTCTTCCTCTTGTCATATATATACCTGCATAGCGACGGCGTTGGTGAGATTTCAAAAACAAAATCAGTGGGACTTGGATTTTGGCGTCAATTATTCGAGGGAAAGCGGGTTCAATTGGGATATTTGAGCGGTAGACGCTATGCCGTGGAGCAGCGAGAGAATGAAATACCAATTTGCCACGGTGGATGCCATTCGAGCAGAATGATAATGTGTATAGTCCATGTTTCTCAGTGTACGATGTGAGTGTATCCAACAAGTAGAGTCGGGGTGCCTCGGCGCCCGATGGAAACAGAACGACCCACGTACAATGTAGGAATTACACGCCACGCCGCACTCTGCGTCACCTGTAACCATTGCAGCGTAGTGCGATTTATTAGATAGATCAGGAGGATTCAAGGACGGGTTGCGCCAAGGGGAGACGAAGACGACACAGCCACGCAGGACTAGGTAATTGGACGGATCAATGCCATTGAATCCATACGATATACCCAGTGCTGTGCTGTGCTGTGCTAGCATCAGTGCCTAGTGTGTGAGCAATACTAGTTGTCCCGAGACGAGACTGTTGCCTCGCACAGGAACCGTGCGAGTAACGTGGGAAGAGAAACAGAATCGAGTTGACGCATCCGCATTGTTGTTGCTCCAGCCCATTGCGACAGCATCGTGGTCTGGATTTCTGCGGGCAAAGCGACTACCTACTGCACCTCTAGCTGGTCGCAGAATTATAACCCAGGCTGGAAAAAGGCCCAGGATCCGACGCGGCCAGGGAGCGAGAAACAAGCACTACGCTAGGCAGGGGCACGCTGAATCTCGGCCCAATCGGCGCCCCGTCGCCAGGACCATGGGCGCCTGTTCCCGTACAGATTTAGCAGTCATGCTACCTGAATGGCCGCTGTTGGCAGAAAGCTTGGCGGGCGAGCAAAAACTTTCGTCTGGTGCCGTACAGAAATAGTGCTCACTCAGGGGGGCCCAAGACGGCCTAGGCGAGCGTCCAAGGGGGTTGTTAGCATGCATGTTAGCATGGGCAGGGCTCCAGGGGGAAGGGAACCAACTGGTCCATTGATGGGACCCCTTTTTTTTCTTTCCGGCGAATCCATGGATGTGTTTGATGCAGGATCAGGTACGGAACAGGGGGGGGGGAATGCTTGAGCCAAGAGATTGCCTAGGGGGAAAAAAGAAGAAGAAGAAGAAAAGGCAATTTGTTGGCGATCCATGGATTGATTTCGTGACTAGCTAGACGAGGCTAGATGAGACAGGCCTGAGAGAGAGAGAGAGAGAGAGAGAGAGAGAGAGAGGATGGATGGAG
>MDJU01000211.1:0-47775 GCA_001721665.1 Trichoderma pleuroti
TCCTCTCCCCCATTTCATCAGCGCGCGGCTCTCCATTCACCCCTTGTCTCCCCCCGTCCCGTCCTCTTGCGCGCTGCCTTGACTGCAGGTCAGGTTCAGGCTCAGCGTCTGTCTCCCGACCTCTCCGCCGGCCAGCCTACCAGCCGCATTCACAAGCCCCCCCTTTGCCCAGCGCCACTGCCCTACCTAGGCGGATTACCTCAGCACGCGCATTCCAGCGCCCCACTTTGACGCATCCCTCGCTCCAGTCCAAGTGCCTGCCTTGCCTTGATTGTTCTGTGCCGTGCTGCAAAAGCGCATTACCTCATCACCAACTTCAGCCTCTCGCTCGCGGCGCATCGTTGCCTCGCGTCGCATCTGTCGCGTCGCATTGCTGTCTTTGGCGCAGTCGCACCGCAGCAGTCGCGGGCATGTCCATGTTTCGGTTCTGGAGTAGCGATCCTCGGGGAAGCGACAGGGCCGTCAATGGGTCGCCATCCATCGCCTTCAGCCCGCCAACTCGAGCCTCGTCAGTCGCATGCGATTTGGACTTGTCGCCGCGCAAGCGATCGCATCGTGACGTCGACAACGACGACGAAGACGACGACGCCATGAGTTTTGTGGTACCGGCCAAACGCCTCAGGGCCGGCTCTCAGGCGCTGGCCGAGGAGCCGTCCTTGCCAGGGCCGCGAGGGCCGACCTCGTCGATGGCTGCCGAGTCCTGCGCCGTCGACAGCGCCAGAGACCTGATCCAAGCTGAATTCTGCCAGGAAATTCTACTCAAGCACAAGGAGCTAAGATTGATCAACCAAGAGCTTGCCAAGTGTCAGATTGCGCTTGAGCAGCTGCGCCGATGCCATCTCATCCCGTATCCTGTGAATTGTCCCACTCCGCAACAAATGCTAGACGTCAGCGACGGAAAGGGTCCTGCAGTAGTGGCCAAGGCCGGCGATGCTGTCCCACGCTGGGCGCCTCCCTTTGGTGTTGTCGACGGTCCTTACTCTCGGCACTATGCCAAGTGGCTCATTCCCGATCCAGCCTTTGATGGCATACAGCCGGTGTCGTCGCATCTCCCCGCCCGGGGTCCCGTCCTGGAAGGAAGAACAACCCGCAACAGTAATGGCGAGCTTGGATTCGGCATCGTCAAGGGGCGCCGCGGCAACGGTGGCCATAAGTTTGAGTCTCTGTCGAGCGGCTACCCCCCACCCAAAGACAAGGTAGGTCCTTGCGTCCTGACTCGGGCAGACGGCCAGACGGTCAAGCTTGTGTGTTTGGACTGCCACAGGGATAACTTCTCAAGTACCCAAGGCTTCATCAACCACTGCCGCATTGCACACAAGCGTGATTTCAAGAGCCACGAAGAGGCTGCCGTTCATTGCGGCCAGCCATATGAGGCTTCCGAGGGGGGTAACATCCCCAAGGACAACAAGGCATCGGCTCCTGCTTCGTCCTCTGCCACCACCACCACCACCACAGCCGCCACATCATCTTTTGTGCATGCTTTTGCGCGCCCGGACGTGGTGGAGCAAGACATCTTCAAGTCGCTTCGGATGAGAATTTCCGACTCGCTCAAGCTTTACAACCAAGGCAAGCTGTCGGTTGTCAAGTTTCCTCGCAACATCAATGCTGTTGCGTACCCCGGCAAGGCGTCGCCATCGCCATCGTCGTCGCCATTGGCCTTTGGCCCATCTTCTGAAGCACCTCACCTGTCTCGTCTCCTAAAGGCTCGCAACTTCCAAGGCAATCTCCACGATGTCGTTGCCGATGCAAAGTCCAAGATGTCACTGGAGGATCTTGCTGGAGAAGAGTCGGAAGCCGATGGCTCTGTCTCTCCCATGCAGGACTCGCTGCCAGGCCGAGCCTCGGTTGTTATGCGCATGCCCGCCAGGACTGCAAAAACCCCCGTTTCTGGAGGCAGCTCGGCACGGCCGACAAGCAGCAAAGGCCGCGCTGCGCATATGGCACTGGCCTCGCCCTCCGATTCTGACATGGCCATGATGGCCAACAAGCACCAATCGGACGCGGTTCTGTCTGACGAGGACGTGGACATGGAGGACGCCGACATGAGCCCCAACACACTTGTCAGCAACAATGCGCCTTCTCTGGTTAGTGACGACGGAGAGTATGACGACTCTGATGAAGGCTCTTCCGTTTCTGGAGCAAGTGACCAGCTGGAGGCGGAATCCGTCTCGGATGTTGCCGAGATTTCGCTAGATTTCGAGTCTGATCCTCGAGCTCTTCGCCGAGAATCGACGGGCATGGCAGGACCTGTGCGGCTTCGCAAAGAAGAGGCCAAGCAGGTTACCTTTATTGGCCCTGTCAGAAGCAGTGCAAAGGAGCGAAGGCAACGAAAGGCCTAGAGCTCACCCCCCTTTTCAACCATGGACCACCTTGATCTTTGCCACTGGACATGGAACCTCTCTCGACCCACCACCCCGAATTATGTGGCAACCCATAGAGCACCGTTTTGGATTCTCATTTCATTTTCTGCGACGCCTTTATTTATTAAAGAACTATAACTCTATTTTTTCGTGGTTAACGACTTTTTTTCTTTCTTGTTCGTGATGGCTTTTTTTTCATTTATTCTCAGTTTGAACTATCTCAATAGTTGGTGGATTGGTTTGGCTTTGTTTACGATGTGTGGACCTCTTTTTTTTGATTTTATGTCTTTTTTTTCTTTGGCGCTATTGGGTCCATTGAGGGTATTCGGAACCATTGCTTATTTTTTTGTATTAGAGACTTTCGGCCTTTTTTTTTTTTTTGTTCAGAAGGGTTGCCGGCGCAAAGGGTTACAGGGAGCCTGCTTGAGGACTGCTCGGCCGATGGGTGTCGGAGCATAAAGCGCGGCCTAGGGTGTGTTGTTTTTTCTTTTTTTGTATGATACAGTTAATGCCCGCGAGGATTTTTGCGATTATGGAAATAAGAATGATGGGGGGTCCAATGGCCCCCAACTACTATTTTGCATCAATTGGCTGGCAGATGTTCATGTGTCGTCCACTGCTTTAGATATGTCGGGTTTCTCCATAGTCTGGTATTTCTGCTTATATACAGATTTCTCTACAAATGACACCAGTATCCATGCATGTGAAGATGTGGTTAATTTGCAAGCTGTGCAAATACATGTTGCAGATGTGGTTAATCGGCACATGATACGTACCAAAGTCAAGACATGGACAATCACTCTACAGCATGAGCATCACGAGCTTTGGGCACGATAATTGGACGCGGAATTCCAACGTCGTATTAAGAGGTAAACTAGAATTACATGGGCACACGCGCGCCGAACCAGTTCCCGACTATGACTATGATACACCTGCTTGTTGTGCTCCGAGCCCAACAGTCCAATTCATTCAATCTTTTCGCATGCAAACACTTAGTATCTCCCTCCATGGCTCATTAAATCATGGCGACAGCGGCACCGGCAACAGCCATGACGAGGCCGGCCACGCTTCCCATGGTGGGAGCGGCGGCGGCGTTTGTGCTTGAGCTACGGGCGCCGGTGGTGGCGCTTATCTGGGCGCCAGCAGTCTGAGAGGGGCCAGAATCGGTGGTGGACGCATCGTCATTGCTGGGGGCCGAGCCAGAAGTCTCCTGGGAGTTTGAAGAGCCCGATGTCTTGGTCTTGGGGGTAGAGGCTGTGGTCTTGGGAGACAGGAGGGAGGCGGTGCGGCAGTAGGAGTCGACCTGCTGCTGGACGGAGGGAGCACGAATGTCGTTGGGGCAGTTGTTGTAACAGCTGGTGATGGTTTAGCATGTGAAGGTCTTGGAAGGGAGTAGAAGAAGAGACTTACGTCAAGACGGCCTGGTACGCGGCGCAGAGGCAGTCGTAGTCGGTGGGCTTGCAAGAGTTGGCCTAAGGGGGGGGGGGATAGCAGGTCAGTCAAGATGCCCTCAAGTGAAGGGAATACTGGGTTATTCCGTACAGTCTTTGTGGTTGAGTTGAGGCAGTCCTCGAGGATGTAGTCAGCCAGACAGCTGGAGCCTGGGCCATCTGGCGAAGTCGAGCTGGCGGCAGAAACGCCAACGGCAGCGAAGAGGAGAGTCGCCAAGAACTTCATCTTGTCTGGATGATTTTGGTGTATATGAGATGATGACTGGAGTAATAAGAAGAACAAGACCCAAAAAAAAGGTCAAATAGCCTGTCTAATGCTGATGCGTAGATGATGGGGAGGATGATTATGAGTATTACGAGTTATGAAAGCAGAAAAAGAAGAGAGAAGAGAGAAGAAGAAGGGATGGAGGGAGAGGGAGAGAGAGGAAGGGAGAAAAATAAATAACAAGGCCCCAGGGGAGCAAGGTGAAGTCTTATTCGGAAGCGACGAGCCGGGGGGGCGTGGTAAGTGGCATGTTGGGGTTTCTCAAGGCCCCGGATCTCCATTGTCGAGGTTGCATGGGGCGACGGCCGAATTCGCGGTCGGGCAGATATACTTTGTACTGTACTTGTGGTGGAGGGAGGGAGGAGTTGTTCAATACATACTGCTACTATTTTGTGTCTGGTGCGTTTGCTTTACGTGTAAGACATACAGGTAGCTACGAGTATTGTCCCATCTGATGCTGTTCAGGAGATGCTCTTGATGATGGACATACGACGCGTCCTAGAGAGAGATTGATGCTGCTACGGAGAAATAAAGTGCACTTGTGCTCTGTACAGATGTATCCGTGATGCGTGATGAATAGAGTTTGCACAGGGAGGAGCCCAAGACTAGGAGATGCCATCACGGCCGCCTCTTGTGCGACTCGACTGGCGGTGATACCCAGATGGAACTGGAACCACCATTGATATACTGTTTGTTACAGGCTCCGTTGACCTAAAGAAACCTCGTATTGCCGGGCGTCATGTCATGCAGAGACGACATGCCCTTTTGCTTATCACAGACTCCGTGCCATGTCACGTCTTGTCGTGCAAAATCCGATGCGGATGCATCACAAAAAGGGATGCGAGGTCAGGGAGCTTGCAATCCAACCCCTCCCCCAAACGGGCCAATCGCAACGGCCGGTCTAGAACAGCGAGCGGCTGTTTGTGGGGACCGCCGGCTCAACTGAGATTGATGGCGCTGGAAGGAAAAGAAACGAGCGCCAGCGGTGTTTTTTAGTGCCCTGGAGTAGCGGCTGGTAGGGGCTCATCCGGTCGGTTCGTCTCCCGGGCCATGGCCTGGCCACTGATGCGGCGCTCGGATTGGCCGGGCGAGCAAGGGATAGAGTTCAATAGCTGCGGCGTGCCCCTGTTGACGGCGCAAAGTAAAAACACCATCCTCTTTCATCGCCTCTGTTTTTCTTGTTTTTGCTGCTTGGTTCCCAGTCCCTCTTTTTTTTTTTTTCGTTTTGGCGATCCCCCGGGAAGGGAAAAAAGCTTCTTCTCCAGATGGAGGGGGGGGGATTGCCAGCAAATACGGAGTACCGTGGTAGAGAGAGACGTAGCCGAGTCTGAGCTTTCGCTTCGACCCTGAGCTCACGGGGGGTCCAGGTAAGAATCGGTGTGGCCATTCCGCCAGGCGGTCCGAGCTTTATTGGGGTTGCTTCTCTGTCGTTTGTGATGATTTTCCACGGAGCTTCTCTTGTTGCTGGACAAGGGTTGTGGTTGTACAAGTACAGAGGTCGTACTTCGTATCAACACCGTAGCTGTGCTGCAAGGTGGTGATGGCGGCTTCTACCCCTGGCGGGAGGCGCAACGCCACCGCAGTTTGGCCGTTGATGTTATTCGAGGTGCGGCTGAGAGGTCAAGGGGCTTGTCTGGGAAATGAAATGAGAGCAAGTCGGCCAAGGGTCCCACCTGATTACTGTCTGGTACAAGTATGGGACTTGGACGGCTTCAGAGGTTGCACTTCATATGGAGCTGGTAGCACACGTACATGCCTGCGACAGGTATCGTATACTGTACTCCGTAAGTACTTGCCTTTTGGGGGCAGCTGCAGCTTCACGCCGCTGGCCAGGCTGGAAATCTTCCGTTGCCCGTGTCTTGGATGGAGAATCTGGCAGAGAAGCCGAGAGTCGCCATGGTAACATTGTGCCAGGGTAGAGCACGGAGTACTTGGGGGTAGTGACTCGGCACCATCATTGATGGTTTATAGGGTATCTACTCCGTACAAGCATCGACTTTATCAACGACATCAATTGTTATCATAATTTGGTGAGCTGTATATCGTTGTTGTTATGTACCATCACAGGCAGCACACTACGGAGTACCTGGGATGCATCTCGGCAACATACAATTGATAACGAATCCTGTTGCCTCGAGAACCGAGGGGCATCCCGAAATGGTATCCGATGGTCTACTCAAGCCATTGGTCAGCCTCACTAACAACTGCTCTACTTGGTCAAGAAACTGCTCAATGCCATAACCGAACATTCTTGATGCCTGATGCATCCATCACCAAGTAGAGACGAATATCGAAAAAAAGGTGACGCTTGTTGCTGACTATGACGACGCATCTCGCAGGCAGATGAATAAAACCACAATGCGCAGGTACTTATGCTATGGGGAATCGACTTCTACAGACAATGCGGCAATGCAACCACCTTGCTATCATGGATGTTATAAACCATCATCGAGAGTCCACCAGATACGGCATCATCAATAGCTATTTGATTCTTAAAGACGTCATTCGTGCCCCTCAGCCATTATTGCCTTGGCACTGCTACTGCTAAAGGAACTGCTAGTACCTAGGCGGTGCATCAGAGTAGCTCGCGATTTAGCTTGCGCGGACCTTCTCCCCATTGCCCCACCATCGACTTACACTTGTCGTTTCAACCCCTCCTGAGTCCCGAAGCTTGCCTGCCTCGCGACCAGATTCATCGACAAACGAAGCCATTCTCCATCTCCCCAAAAGTACGGCCAGCCACAGTCATGGCTTCCATCAACATCGAACGCATCCTGGCAGCTGCTCCCGTCACAGCCCGAGGACAGGGAACCCAGCTGTCCGCAGACTCCAAGGGAAAGAGGATCGCGTACGCAGTGAGTTGCCCAGCACTGACCGCATCTTCGCGGACTAGAGTCCAAAGAGAGAGAGAGGGAGACGAGGCGCTGACTTGATTCGATGTAATGTGCAGTCCGGCAAGTCCATCTTCGTTCGGTCCATCGACGATCCCGCAGACTCCAAAGAATACACCGGCCACACCCATCCCACCACCATTGCCCGGTTTGCGCCCAGCGGGTTCAAGATTGCCAGTGGTGACTCGGCTGGTGTCCTGAGAATATGGGAGCCCGAGTCTGTCGAAACCACTCGCGGCGAGTACAACATCATCTCCGGCCCTCTGCTGGACATTGCCTGGGACGGCGACTCCCAGCGCATCATTGCCGTGGGCAATGGCCGACAGAAGTTTGGCAAGGCCATCATGGCCGATAGTGGCAACTCGGTGGGGGAAATCATTGGACACACAAAGTCCATCAACGCTGTCAGCATTACGCCAAAGCGTCCTCTGCGTGCCGTCACTGTCGGCGACGACAGCAACGTCAACTTCTACCACGGTGTCCCGTTCGAGTTCAAGAGCGTCACCAACCTGCACACTGGCTTCGTCTTGAGTGCTGTCTACTCGCCCGATGGATCAACCTTTGTGACTGTTGGTCAGGATAGACGGATACAGCTGTACGATGGCGTAACGGGCGAGCCTCTCAAGCAGATTGGCGAGGGAGAGCACACTGGTAGCATCTTTGGTGTTTCATGGTCCAAAGACGGAAAGAAGTTTGCAACGGCCAGCGCCGATCAGACAGTCAAGCTATGGGATGCCGAGTCAGGCAGTGTCATTCAAACCTGGAAGTTTGGCGATGGAGTCAGTGTGCGTGACCACCAGGTCGGTGTGGTCATCCCGCACGGCCGAACAGACGGTCTCATCATCAGCATCAACTTGGCTGGTGAGCTGACTTACCTGAACGAGGGCAAGAGTGAGCCCGTCAGAGTCATTCAGGGTCACGATAAAGGAATCACTGCCCTGATTGGCACCTCGGATGGCAATGGAGTCTTGACTGGCAGCTTCGATGGCCGTGTCTGCTCCTGGGACCTCGAGACCGGCGACGCAACTGTCCTGGATGGCCAGTCCCACTCGAACCAGATTGCCCAGTTTGCCGCCAGCTCCGGCAAGGTGTATAGTGTAGGATGGGACGACACTCTCAAGACGATTGATGAGTCTGCCAAGACTTTCCTTGGCGAGTCATCAAAGCTGCCTGGCCAGCCCAAAGGCGCAGCTACGGTTGGTGACGTTGTCTACGTGATTGGCGTCAACGGCGTTGCAGCTTACTCCAACGGAAAGCTGCTCAAGGAGACGGCTCTTGACTTTACGCCAGATGCCATCGCAGCTCATGGATCCTATGTCGCTATCGGGGGACAGCAGAATACGGCAAGAATCTACACTAGCGACGCCAGCGGCAACTTGGAGTACAAGGAGTCCGTGTCCAGCCCCCTCGGCACAATCACCGCTCTGGCCTTCTCCAAGGACGGCAGTCACCTGGCTACGGGAACAAGCGTCGGCAAGATTCTCGTCTTCAAGGTTGGATCTTGGGAGCTCGTGACGGACCGCTGGTCGGCACATACCGCGCGAGTTACCTGCATCTCCTGGGAAGACACGGGCGCGTACGCCGCTAGTGGGAGCTTGGATTCCAACATCTTTGTCTGGTGCCTGGAGAAGAAGCTCCAGGGCCAGCGTATCAAGGCACCCAATGCCCATCTTGACGGCGTGACGGGCATCACTTGGGTTGCAGGCGGACGGTTGGCAAGTTCCGGGAAGGATGCGACCGTCAAGGTCTGGGAAGTCAACAACCTTCCTTGACCAGAAGTGTAAATAGAACAAAAACGCCTCTTTTCATCTTGTTTGCCCGAATTTCATCATGATTCCCAGTCATTATATCTAGTCTTAAAAATAGATAGCCATGCTTACATCCGACTAGCCCTTCCCAAACTCCGTGCCTGAAAATAACAAAATGACATGCTGTGTGCTCTGCTTCAAACCCCCCCCCCTCTTAGCTAGTCCACAGGGACAAACGACCGCAGAGGCCAAACGCCTAGTCGTTGGTCATCTGAGCGTCCTCCTCCTTCTCCACCTCTTGAGGGTGCATATCCCAGAGGCGAAGGCCGCCGGGATTCTTTTGCGGCTTGACTTCGTGGGGGGGCCAGCGAGACTTGTTGTCCTCCCAGAGCAGATTGACCTTATGAATCGCTCCTTGAAGGTCCGTATAACTAGGGTTGGGCATTGGGTTAGACTCTGAATCCTCAACTTCTAGTCTCACCCTTTTCCTTGTGAAATACGAAGATTCTCACCTTGGTGTGCTGGTGATGGCGTAGCCCTCTTTTGCGAGGTGTTTGGCCATTTCTGCTTGGTGATTGTCTAGCAGCTCCTCGTTTGGCACGACGATGACCGGAAGGCCAACTTTCCACGCATCAAGGATTGTCCCGGTTCCTAGTGAGTATCGTTAGCCTTGTCGTTTTCATCTATCCTGCAAGAAGTGACTGGAACTTGCCTGCATGGGAAATAACCAAGCCGGTTTGGCACGATCCGCTAGAAGCCTTGCACAGCAGCATTTCATCCTTCATGAGATTCTTTGTGGATTCAAATACGTCGACTGTCAGCCCCTGTGGCACACCGTCCTGGAGAGAAGCTAGTTGGGTGCTTGCCCAGCCAATGTCTGGCCCGCATTGGATGCGAAGTGAGGTGAAGCCCTCTGAGCTGAGGAACTGCCAGAATGCGGGCTGGAGGACTTGTTCCGTCAGCTGTTTGAAGCCGACGGTGGCGCCTACTGTGACTAGGCAGTTTCGTTGAAGAGCGGCCATTTCGAAACTGAGGCGGCAAAGGCCATGGATGGGGAGGAATGAGAGATTGAGTTTGGTTTGGATCACCAGAGCTCTTATAAGTTCAGTCCAGCTATTGAAGTTCACCAAGGTGTACCAAAAGGTACATGCGATATGTACCATGCCGCGCTCCCTCCAAAAGAGCTGCGGTGAATGTTGATTAGCCGAGTATTTGCCTGGGTGAGCTGCCAATGAGAAGTGGCCCGGGAGATTCTCGGCCGCGATTGTCATCCCAACCAAAAATTTGAGATCCATAGGTTGTAGTCCCGCATCCCGCGCAACGAAACGATACCCTGGGGCGGGCATTGCGAATTCGATTCCATTCGGCATGGCTTCAGCATCGAGCGCCGGAAGGCTGTGCATCCTGGCCTGCCGGCAGGCTCTTCGAGTGCCTCGGATGCCTCGAACACAGCCAATTGCCTGGCACACCCCGACAATAAGCCGAGCATTTGCGACAACTCCACGACGCTTGGCGGGCGCAAAGACCGGCCAGGAGGGAGAGGATGGCGACGGCGATGCGTACAAGACGCTGGATCTGAAGTCGATGAACAAGGCCTTCCTGGACAGCGTCACCCCCGAGAGCTTGAGGCAGCTGGACGAGCTTGCCAAGAACAACGGCTACACGAGCGTGGACGAGTACCTTGAGGCAACACTGCGGGAGACTCCGGGCTGGGCTTCAGAGGACCGAGCGCTGGAAGAGGACCTTTTCAGAGACGATGCTGGCGAGAAGCCGAACAAGTCATCCTTCTGGTTTGACGAAGAGGACCCCGAGACCAACACGGAGGAGCACGATGAGTTTGACGAGGACGACATTACGTCCATGGCACACGGCAAGCTTGACGAGATCCGAGATATGAGGCACTATGCTCGATTGGCAATCTGGGAGATGCCTCTTCTTGCCAGTAAGTGGCGCTTTGTCCCGAATTCGTGAGCGCTTTATATCTTAGCTGACACTTGACATTGAAGAATTCGCCAAGCCATTCGTTCCCCCCACAGAGAAGCAGGTGTTGAGATGGAGATACACGACATACATGGGAGAATCTCACCCCGCCGAGAAGAAGGTGGTGGTGCAGTTTGCCCCCGACGACCTGAAACTCACGCCTGTCCAGACCGAGAAGCTGAAGAAGCTTGCTGGTCCGCGATACAACCCAGAGACGGAACTCGTCAAGATGAGCTGCGAGAGCTTTGAACACCAGGCGCAGAACAAGCAGTACCTGGTCAACCTGGTCAACGACCTGATTACGGCCGCCAAGGACCCCAAGGATACTTTTGCAGACATACCCCTCGACCTGCGGCATCACAAGGTCGAGCCAAAGCCCCGGTTCCCCAAGGAGTGGCGGCTTACGGAGGAGAGGAAGCAGGAGCTGGCAGAGTACCGCCAGAAGGCGGCGATTGCCGACGCCAAGAAGGCCGAGGAGGGACTGTTGGTGGATGGACAGAAGCTGATTGACAACTTCTTGATACAAAAGTTGGCGGAGGAGCAAGAGAAGGAGAGGGTTGCCGAGCTGGCGGCTGCTGTACCAAGGATGGGCAAGGCATCTGGAGGAGCGGCTAGGGCGAGGAGAATTTTGAGGGAAAAAAACAAGCATAGAACGGGGGGGGTGATGTATATGTCGTCCATGTCCTACATACGTTTGGGTGTTTGATGGTGGGACAGGGGCAGTGTGTTTGAAAGGATGCGAAAAGAGATGAAAATGTATAATAGAGGACGTGGGCACCCGCTTTGGTTGGGAGGCGGTTGGATGTACAATATGAAACCTGACGTCGAAGATATTTTATGATTTGCATGAGAGGGGGGGCCTGCTGTTTTTGAGTCTTGATTTGCGTATGTGTGTAGCCAGTGCATTGGTATCGATTTTAACGTGATGATTATGGATTTGCCTCCATCACTTAATAGATGGCATTTCCTATGTGCTATTTTTTTCGGACTGAGATAATGGATTGGATTCAGCGTGTGAACGTTATTTTATTGGGCATGACACGGTTACCGGGTAGATGCTGATGGTAGACAATTCTCCCTTTTCTATGTCTTTGTGTAAAATTTACAAGCAAGACTCCTTTAGATAGATATGCAGGTAGAAGCTGAAAGAGGTGTAGAGAAGGCCGTGAATGTGTACTTGGTACTCTAGAGCGTAACAACTGGGTTATAGAAATCGCGGTGCAGGGTATCCATGATATAAGAATAGTACTATCACCGTGGTTGCTAGAACTCTGTATAAAATAAGAGAAGGAAAATGAGAAGCAAGCACTTTGCTGACTGAGGTCGATCATGTTGAGCCAGAAGCTCCCTGCAGCATATAGCTTTGCTCTATTCATGAAGAATACACTGTTGCTCCATTATCTATAAGATGTTTTACATCTGACCTCTAATTACCTAAATACTTGAAACATCGGACGAAATCTCATGGCTGCAGAATCGGGAGTGGCCGAGCTGACAACGGTCCCCGGAGAGCTTTGAGCAGTTGTCGTTGTACTCGGAGAAGTAGAAGAACTCTTTTCAGTTGTAGCAGCGGTACTGGCACTCGTCGTGGTAGAGGAGCTGGGCTGGCCAGTGGTCACAGGCGCAAAGACATTAATGCGCCCCTTGCCGCCACATATCTGCGTCTTATCACCGCTGCATGGGAGGTTGCAATCAGTCTCATTCCAAGACGTCTCTCCTCCAACAAAGCTGCCGCACCAGCATTGGTTGCCTTCTTTGACACCAGCATATAGAACGGTGTCATTGAGAGAGGCGGCCCAGCATGTCGACTGGCAGCTTGAGATTTTGAGAGCCGGATCGCCTCCCTCCTTGGAGTATGCTTTCTCCAGGACTGGCCAGGCCGGGTCGTCATCGGTGTAGCAGCCGAGGGCCTCCCAAGCCGTAGGGGAAGGCACGTGAGTAGACACACTCGTGGAGGTGGAGGTGGTTTTTGACATTGAAACACTTCTGGTGCGTGTAAAAGAGGCCCATCTCTCCTTGGTCAGGATACAATATGACTGGAAGTTCCAAGGCTTGCAATCTAAGCCAACAGATGGATTCCACGTGTGGAAGTCCTCTGGGCTAATGTTGAACATGTGCCTGATATATTCACAGGTGGCTCTGCCATCATTGTCGTACCATTCCATACAGCTGGAGATGGTGTCTGGATCCCATTGCATCTGAGGCGTTGGACCGGCTCCGCAGAGACGAACAACAAAGGCCAAGGCCAGGAGGCCTGAGAGGATGAGACCAGCATGGTGAATGGGATCTATGACTCTTGCAAAGCAGTGATATGATGGAACCAAGCAGGTTGATGAGAGTCAACCATGTTGAGAAACAAGAGATGAAATGATTGACTTTGGGCGAAAGCCTGTCTCAGAGGCGTTGTACAGTCATAAAAAGGGATCCAAGAGGGAGAGAATCTGTTACTGAGATCTCGTGAATCCTCCTACCTCTCATAAACGTTACGTAGCAGTATGTGTTCTAATAGGTGCATAGATTCTAGAAGGTCCTTGGAAGTACTTGTTCCGAATGAGCGCAGGAGTCGACTATACCGCATCAAGACGACAATTTCCGAAACCCGTAAGCTACAATTACTCATATGTATGAGACCGAAGGATTTTCTTTTACTTCCGGTGTGCATCGGATGTTGGCTGTTGGCTGTATTGGTATGTGGATTCATGTTACCGCACAATGTTGAGACCTATGGTCAATGGTTATGGCGGGCTAAACTCACACTGCGCCTCAGCTTGCCAGGGGACAAATGCTGTTGGTCGTCGAGTTTCGGCTGGGCTTTTCCAGTTGGCAAAACAACTTGCCTATTCAATTCTAGCCAAGATCACTTGTGCTCGTAATAGCATGGAGAGCTTTACGAGGGAATCAGGTCAAAGTGGCAATGACAATCAAGTACACAACCTTCAAGTTGGGTTAGGTTGTAAGGTTGTAATTTAAAGTCCTGGGGCTGGCTACAATAGTTCCGATGCTGACATGGGCGAGTCTCGGCCCGAGTCAGGGATCGAGGCCATCCTTTGGCAACGCTTGCGACCAACATGCATTTCACGACTCAATTATTGACTCACCACGTACTATTCTTTTCTTTTCCCCCTATCTCTCATCCTTGAATTTTTTTTCCCGCCTCACCGTTTTCCCCGTTCCATAGTAATTTCGGCATTCCGTTCAACTCCGTTTTATGGAACCTGCCCGAGCATAAGGTAAACCATGTGAAGCCGAGCCGGAGCACCGCTTTTCATCCCTTCCTGCGCCTTCCACAAGAGCTTCGCGCTCACGTTTAGAGTCTAGAAGCTCAGCATCGGCTCGTTCATGTGCGCTGGAAGACGAATTATTCGGAAGATGTGGAAAAGGTAGATATCACACCAACGCCATCCCCGTCGCTGATGCAAGTCTGCCGTGAGTCTCGACAACACGCACCGTATCGCCGGGCCTTTGCAATTGGTTTTGAGCCACGTTATGTCTGGGTCAACTTCGAGACAGACATGATCTGTCTGCAAGACTCCTATCTAAAGGATCTCGAATCGCATAACCTGGACATACAGCGGCTCAGGATTACTGCTAAGCGCTGCTGGTCGTCATACGAGGCATTTGGCAACTGGGACATTAATGACCTCAGAGATCTTCTGCCCTTGAAGAAATTCATATTGCAATAGACGATTCAGTTCTGGTGTGGGCATACACATTTGAAGAGCGCTACTGGGGAGAATGCCCTAGGGCGAATAGTAAATTCATCGACAACACCAGCGGACTAATCTTGAATGGCTGTCAGCTTGGCGCGGTGTCTGATTGGGGCGCATATCATTCGTGGGACGGTGAAGGGAAAATAAAAGACATCAACAATCTCGAGGAAGAGATCGAGCTTGCAACTGATGATACTCATCTGAGCCTATCATTCATCAGGAGTGTAGAATAATGAGCCACTGGACCTATACTTCAAAGAATAGAATGAACGATAGATGGAATTAATAATAGTATTGTAACAATCAGTTATTGGGAAACAAAAGCTTTGAAGCCTATGGGCTCCTTCGACCGCTAGAGAATGCCAAGCTGCATGTATGGATCAGGCACAAGGGTCAAACGGAGGACATGTACATAACGGTACAAGTGGATTCTTCAGCGGCTCAGCGATGCCTGCATCGGAGCAACCCAAAACGCCGGTTACAATTCAACATGGGGCCGATGGGTCAATGCCGGTGCCTCGACGGAGCTCAAGTGGATAAGGATCACAGCCTCCTAAGCGAATCGGCCAAACACCGATGATCCGACATACTGTACATACATGGATCTATGACGAGAAGGATTTTTGCTTGCATATAGAAAGATTTCGTGAATGGTTGCTGGTCTGGGGTTGTCAAATGCAAATGAATGGACTGGTATGGTTTGGTCTAAGCCATCGGCATTATGCTGGTTAGAGGGAGGAAACATCAGTTTCCAGCCTGCGTGAATCCGCGAGCCGAGCCGAGCCGACCATTCTTTTCTTTGCTTTCCTTTCTTTCAAAGTGTTATCTGCAACCTTTCTACTTTTTTTAATAACAAAAAGACAAATAAAAACAAAAACTCTTAGTCAAGATTGTCAGGTCTCTTGCTAGACATTTGCCTACATGTAGCTTTAGATATGACAATGATGTCGTCTTTGCGCCGCTTGTTCACCCACACTCTCTTTGTCTAGGGTAATGTTATTGCACAAAATGGCTTTGGCCCTATCTCCAACGTCCTGACCAGATCAAACGCTGGTAGAGATGTGAGCCTTGCTGAACCACGTCCGTCAGCAGAACGGACGTCACCTGAAACCACTTAGACATGTCCTTCTTCCTGCTAAGACACTTTGGACAAAGCTTCGCTATAAGCGATGTCTTATCAGCCGGAAATTCGGTCCTTTATCCCATCGGCGCCGCTATATCCTCTTGTACAGACAGCACCTTGATTTTTAGCTACTCTCAATCTGTCATTGGCGTATTCTCCGGCGCTGGGATTGAGCAACATGCCCTGGCTAATGGAGTTCTGAGTAACTCTTTAAAGAAGGCGGAAGAGAGTCCTACTTCCACGACTAGTGTTGCTTAGCTCTGCAATGAAGGCGGCCGTGGGGCAGACTATGCTGTGGGAGTTATTGTGAGCAGCTCAGAAAAGCTACTACTATTTGCCAATGACGCCGTCGAGGCCTGGGCGGACGGCCATGTGTCTCCATGGCGAACATGAACAAAACATGAATGGAAGTTGGGTATATGAGAGTTGCCAGCAAGATTAGCTCCTCAAACTGCATCTCTATATCTGGAGGATCAAATATACCAGCTCATGTTTGAGGCAAGTCACGACTGAGCGTCAGAGCCACCTGTAAAACTACATGTATGACTGTTGCATCAGACGATGGCTGTGATGCCGTGGCCAAGCGATTGGGTATTAGCCAGACTAATTTAACCAACATTAACCCACAGGCCAATTTTTTCCAAAACGCTTATGCCTGGTCAAAAAGCGTGCTGCTCCTCTTGGACTTGCGGTCCCCAAGGATCATAATCTACATGTAGGCATCTCCAGCTGTGGTAGAGATATCATTAAGGGTTCAGCGCCATCAACGACCATCCGAGTGGCCTATTTGAGGCCTCAAACTCTGAATGTGATTGTCTACCACTGTCAAGCTACCGGAAGTGTATCAAATGAAGCGCCACCACATCTCTGTAGGAGCAGATTCCAAGCACTGTGCAAACATCCACACTAAGAGTACAATACATGATCACCACCTATTTCCTTGCGGGCCCGGTACCCGATTACGGTTGATTCTTCAAAGGCCCACTCGTATGTAGGCTCCCTGCTCGGAAGCCGGGACTCTCCCAAATGCCGTTAATGAGCGCAGAATCTCCCCCTTTCCGGCTTGTCTCGCACTAGTTTCTCGGCGTCGTACGCCTCCGGGTTGTGGATGTATCTGCAGCGGCAAATGTGGTGCGATGCGTGACCGCTCTCCAGCCGGTATTTGTTCTTTCGGCACTCCAGACTGAGGTTGGTTGAAGCTTTCAGGGCTAGGACAGCAGCTCTAGCAGCTTCATACGTCTTTTCATAACTTATTTCTTTTGCTGGTTGAAATCATGATAGCCATAGCTTTGCAATCTGGCTATTGAAATAGGCCGCTGGGTTGTCTTTTTTTAATGCCTAATGCTAGCCAGGTTTATAAAATACATGTAAGCGGGAATCGACAAATAGGTAGGTAGTTGGCATATAGACAAACAAGGAAATTTAGTATGTACTCCGTATTGAGCTCCCAATCATGCACGCCCTGGTTCTAAATCATGCACGACCGATTAAACTATATTTAGACTAGTTTTGGCTTAATATATCGGTAATTTTCCTCCATCTGTAAAGATAGTGGAGTAAACCTTTCTTACGCGCATCCTATCTCGAATTCTTTCGCACACGCGTTCAAAACGCTGGGCGCCTTCTAGCGGGTGCTTTCCAGCTAGGCTGCCTTCTAGCTGGGACGCTATTCAGCTGGCGTTTTAACTAAGGCTCTGGGCTGGGAGGGTACCTGTATGTTTGATGTGCGTGGTGTTGTTTGATCAAGGAGATATAGGGAAAAGAAGAAGATGGATGGGATTTTAATTTTCCGGGTTAAAATGCGTGGGCGCAAAATTAGTCTGAATGTAGCTTAACACGTCGTGCATGATCAGAACCAGGGGTGCAAGATTGGGAGCTTAATTCGGAGTAATTAGCACATAAAAACCCCAAAAATAAGCACATACTACCATGCCACATAAGCTTGTTGTAACCTTACTATTATTATCCCTATGTATATGTATATACTATCTGTTTTCCTATCCCTGTGTTTCCTTGATGAATTCCGAGATTCATTCCGAGATACCCACAGTCCAACTTTTGAGGAAATACAGTAACCAATAAAGACAAAATTCGCGATAAGTCGGGCACAGCGACCTGAGCTTACTACTCTGTGGAGAATCCCCAATCCGGCAATCAACTCCAAAAGATCCTCGTTACCGCCAACCATCAAACCACAACCTTGTATTCACCAACATCCCCAGCCTGCCTTTACTCAGTACTGGGTAATAATGTCTGCCTCGTGTGTAACGGCTTTTCAAGGTTGGAATTATACCTTGATTTACTGGGCTTCCCTCTGTCAAAATCCAAATCTTCCTATTCCACAGTATCACAGGATTCGGATCTCTGTGTGTACAATGTTCTCAGCATAACATTAAAAACTGCAATTCAGACTTGGCCATTCAATAGTTCTAACTAAAAGTCTCCTACAAAAAGCGGTGTCAGCTTACTGATCAAGAGTTACATCCAGGTCCAGGTCTGCGTAATTGTAGTTGATGACATTTTGATACTGTTTTGGGGATAGTTTTTAATTGTCAGGCAAATAGAGAAGGTATTGCGGATCGTTTCAGGGCTGGGTGAGCTTGGCTTGGCTTTGCCATCATGGAGTAATCAGTCGGTAAGCTACGATGGGGTCATTCCACGGCATCATTGGGTTGGGGATGCTGCGTTTCTCTAGGACTCTGGCAATTCACCGCTTCCTCAACACGCCGGCCACTGTCCCTCGACAAGCATAAATACCTTCATCCATCGCCCAAATCAAACCATCTTCTTCACTCCAACAACTTCTTCACTCCAACACACAAAGACTCCAAACAACCTTCTCAACACCAACCTTTCGGTTCCAACATCAATCAATATGCAGACCTCCACCATCGTCACTCTTCTCTTCGGCCTCATGGCCCAGGGCGCTCTGGCCACTATCAACCTCGGCACCGACTCTGCCGGCACACCCAGTAAACAGCTCCCCTGGATCTTTCTCTGTTTTTTTTATATGGCCTACTAACACCTGACAGTTGCCTGGATTAGCGGCCAGTCTGAGTGTACTCACACCATCACCAACGGTTGCGACAAGCGTTTCACTCTGGCCAACGGTTTTACCTACTACCTCAAGGGATGCGGTGGTGCTGGCCTGACCCTGTTTAACAATGACAACTCTTTCAACGCCAACTGCCGATCTGTCGGATCTCAGCACCTTGCTTGCGGTGTCACCGAGAACTGGTCCTGCTAAGCGAATGGCATCGGTAGCTACATATAGATGGATATTTTGTGGAAGGGGAAGGGAGTGTAGCTTCAGTTGTTCTTTGTTTTCTTAGTGTGTTAGTGTGTTTGGCCTATATGTCTCGATTCAGGTGACGACCTGCAGATGATTCATTTATTGTGCCGCCTTTAGCCATTATAATAAAAGGAGTTGCAACCCGCTCGCATTTTTCGTTGTGAATTGTATTTTCTTAACTTACGAGCAGTTTAGGATTACCTAAAGCCTTTAAGATAAGTAATCATTTCTATTGAAATAGTAATTGGTAAAAACAATGAATGGCGAGAACTATGCGGCTGCAGCGCGTGCGAAGGCATTACTATATGGATTGCAATTTAACTTATAACGTCTTGGACCAGATCAAAGATAAAATGGAGAGTATCCTCCCTACTGCATGAATCAGGATATTGTCAATGCGGAAATCAGCATTATGGATGACGCGCTGAGCTAATTTGATGACTTGGTAAATAAAGGCTACCTTGAAAAGCTCAGCATCTACGAGGAGTATACAATATAGCAAGTGCCAGTCCAGATCAATGCCTTTATGGGAAATGGCCACGCGGACGACTATTATAACGGCGAGGAGTACTCATACGTTACCTGCTGCAGCTCCTACAGATATGCTACGTGCCATGAGAATTGCTACAATTCCTCAGGTTGCCAGAATGGCTACCGCTCTCACCAAGTACGTACCCAACGGTCTACAAGGATGGTTCTGACAACATAGACTGGTACAACACCAAGGTTCCCAACGTTACGTATACGCTAGAGGACTTGGATGCATTCTACAAAGCCATTACCGATGCATACGGAATGGAAGAATCTTGGATCGCATTTGGCGATGTTGGCGTTCGTACATCAAATGGCTGCTAGTTTGCTGGGAAGGATATTAAAGATTGCCAGAAGCAGCAGGATAGTTGGTTCTGGAACTCTCCCGTTGCAGACGATGTCAAAGCCGTCAAACTAAAAGATGCCATTGGCGAGTTGTACGACAAGTCCAAGGACCTTCTCAATCGACTCAAGATCATGAGATCCATCGGCAACTACGATGATTATACCCAATGGTCAGATTTGATCGATGCTGCTGCCCTCCTTCCGTCACTGTCAATGCAGATGGTCGTGGAAAACATGCAGGCGGCCGTCAAGGAAGCTGATGAAATCAAGGAAGCTGAAAGCGAAGAGATGATTCTCAGCTTTATCATCGGAGATGCTGCTGGGGCTGTAGGCATGATATTCGTTCGTTCCGCTCTCGATTTGCTAGATACAATACGCAACGCAGGCATATTAGAATAGAGTGTAGTTGAAGACCCCAAGAATGCTTTCATGACCATTTTCAGCACTCTGGCTGGTGCTGGTCTTGATCGAGCTGGTTGGAGGGATGCCGCCCATGCAAGACGAGACATGCCAACCCATTATATTAAGAAGCTGGGAATAGTAGAGACTAAGCAGGACCTGAGACGGAATATGCCCGTTAGGTCTTGTACAATTTACATCGGAAAGGTTCTTTTTTGGATAATTGATCTCAAGATGGACTTGCTTTTGGAAGTTGGCGTATATACACGCGGGTGATCGCATTAAATACATTATATAATTATGCAGCACTTGGATAAATGTATCATCCAGGGTAACCAGAATCGCCAGTGGCAAAAGGTCGATTTGGTTGTCGAATATGAGATCTGAATATGTTGTAAGACTGAATTGAATTGCCATATCCTAGCATTTGGTGATCTGAGAGATTGTGGATACATGTCCAACGCATCACCGACACGCTGCGTTGAATGGATGGAATTGATACATACATGCACCCTTGTTCAATCTCATGCATCATGCCGTCACATTTCCGCGTATCCCAAACCAGGTGTTGGGCACCAACCCACTAATCAGTGAGATGGCCAGACTCACGAACTGAAGTCTTATTCACTTGGTAGACGTATTCATACAAGGCCCCTTATACCAGTGATGAGTTGGGTAGCTGGGCATGATATTGCCATGCGCTATGGAGACAGAACAACTTGCATTTAAGCTGGTATGCAATTTGGCGCCAATCATGCTGTGAACATGGCAATCTTTATATAGATGAACCTAACATCCCAACTGTGCCCAATGTGTGCTTACCGACAGTAGACTGCATTTCAGCTTGGTTCTAGCAGATTGACATGAGCTCGTGACCTTGATCAGGGCGGGCTCATACATCGTCATACTATAATATTGTCCTCTTCTTACCGACTTTCTATCTCGTGTCTTTGTAACATTTTCTGCTGAGTATACTGCTTTGCAAGAAACTCGGTTTTGCTTTGAGAGTTCAAACCTTTCTACAACAAGCCCTCGTTATCACTGAGCGCGGTCATCAACCACAATGGATTACTTGTATCTACCATATACACATGAAGACTACACCATTGGTTGGGTCTGCGCGCGACCAAACGAGCAAGAGGCCGCGACATTTATGCTCGACGAAAGGCATGAAGATCTTTATAATCCACTAAATGACAACAATGTATATACCTTAGGAAGCATCGGCAAGCATAAAATAGCTATTGCTGGGCTACCTATAGGTAGATATGGTACAAATAGCGCAGCAGAGGTGGCTATTCATATGTCGTTAACTTTCCCTAATATACGAGTTAGCTTGATGGTAGGGATAGGCGGAGGTATCCCCCAGAAAACTCGGCTTGGAGATGTTGTTGTTGGTTGCCCCAGTGGTACGGATCCGGGCGTTGTACAGTGGTACATGGGAAAAGCAATGGCCGACAGTTCCAAAGGTTCATTTATACGAACAGGATCTCTAGGTCCTCCACCAAGTCCATTGCTTACCGCATTAGCAAGGCTCCAAGCCGATCCTGAAACACGAGCCAATATACTTACCTATCTAAAAGATCTGGAAAATAAACCTGGTATCCCAAAGAGCTTCTTCAAGTCGGATTCCCTTCAAGACATCCTGTACGAATCGACATACAACCACGTCAAGGAACCTGGAAACGGGTGGTACGACGACGTTACTCGGAGGGATGATTGTCTTTACTGTGACAAGAGCAGAATAGTGCAAAGAAAGCAAAGAGAAAACGACTTGATGATCCACTATGGATTAATTGCATCCGCCAATCAACCCATTAAAGATGCAATTACTCGCGACGAGCTATATAAGAACTTCAATAATAATGTTCTTTGCCTTGAGATGGAAGCTGCCGGATTAACGAATGACTACCCCTGCCTTGTTATTCGCGGAATTTGCGATTATTCAGATTCCCATAGAAACAGGGAATGGCAAAACTATGCAGCTGCAACTGCTGCAGCGTGTGCGAAGGCATTACTCAAGAAATTGCCTTTGAGCGATATTGGTAAACTTCATCCAGTGAGAAGTAGGCCTGATGTCCATCCTATCCAAGACAGCCATTAGCTAACTATTCCTGATCAGCCTTACTATCTGAAACTGTGAACAGCCCTAGATTACATCTATTCCGCCAGAGAGCCAGCAAAAAAGGCCTTTCTGACGTACCAGGTGTGTAGTGATTTGCGTACAGTGTTATTTCTGGGAGTTTTTATCATTAAACGAAGAGCTAACGCATCGATCTTTTATTCAGCATTAGGAGGCTTAAAGAAACCCAATCTAGAACAGAGCGGAAAAGATAAGGCCGACGACTTAGCCTTCAGAGAGCAATTCTCAGACTCAGGATATGCTTCAATACCACGAAAGACATTTGAAGTACCTGAAAATTTTCAGAGCAAAGCAAATGCTCCAGAGTCGTATAGTGTGATAGCAGGATCAGACGTTAACCTTACGGATCTTCCAGAGGAGTCTATGTCTACGAGCGTGGAAGAGCAAGAAGACGATAGGACAGAGTATTCAGCTGCGACAGGCCTGAGTAATCCAAGATTAGAAGGGCTTGTTTCACAACTAGCTGACCAGCTGATTGGTGAGGTTTATTTTGACGGACTTGATATGCAGTCGATTGAAACAGTCTGCATCGCTCTTCGAGACCATCTCAAAGCTTTCGCTCTCAAGATGGGATTGGATGCTCAGTCTCAAATACAAAGAGATATTATGTACTACACGCACAAATATAGCGAGTGAGTATTGTTTTGCCCTTTCTCCCGCCATAGTCAACATTTTTTTTTAACAAAACTAACGTGGTCCATAAGGAAAATCGCTGATCGGATTGAAACGCGACTTCATGAGAGGTATAGAGAAGACAACAAGTTGGCTCCGGAAATTACTCGAGAGATGACCAAAGACTGGCTCAAAAGCCTTACTGGCGAGTTCGAATCCTACGAAATGGCAGCTGTCCAGGAAATAGAAGAAGATCACTTGCAGGAAGATGGTCTCCATGATGATCACATAGACCAAAGCCATGAAGAGGACGGAGAGGAGAGCATTCCTGATCTAGGTGCATATCGCGATCTTATTAGCGAATCCCCTGCATACAGTTGGCTTCTTGGAAATTTGAAAAGAGAATCGCTAATGGAGACAAGATTTTCGGATTCAATGAAAGAAATTCACCAGAAGATTGTCTCTTCTCTACCACATGTCCGCAACATAAGCAAGTCAAGATCTTCAGAGGCCTTTCAAATGACTTTCTTAATCAACTGGGACCCCGTCGCTTTTCTCGAAGAACAGTGTTACGAAGAGAGTCTAGATGAGGCAATTGAGAGAGCAATCGTCTTAACAGGATCTGCCAAAAACGCGCAGGCGTTAACAACTTTGCAATATCTTCGCCAGACATGGCCAACAACCGGCGAGCATCTTCTACAATTAGTAAAAGACGTGATGGGTGGGCCTCGTGAGCAAACTTTCACACGTAAGTGATCAAGTTTATAACTTTTATACAGAAGATCTAAGAATCTTGTACACTTAGGTCATTTGAGAGAAGGCACACAGCTCACTGCATGGATTGCCGACGCAGAGTTCATTACAGAGGTATCTGGTACTAGAACCTCTATTGCAGAGATTGGCGAACAGCTTGCGTGGCTGAGTGCAAGTATTCGCTCTTCTCTTTACGATACTGGGGTTACTTTCTATACCCCCTTTGTGCATATCATACAACCCGAAAATACAGGAGCACAGATATCTGACTCCAAAGCCCAGTGTCGAATCGACTACACTGGTGAGAGGGAAGAGACTAATTTGTCAAGCGAGGGGCAATGTTGGCATAATATGTTTAGAAACCCTGTTGTGGTGAAGGGATTCCCGGTACTCCGCAGGCCGAAGCTTGGCACAGGTCTCGAAATGCCTCTGAACATGATCGCAGCACTTGCCAATACTCAAAGGGTTGATGAGTTTGACGGCAGAATTTTCATCAAAGGCTTCTCAACTATGCTCATTCCTACTGACTATACGGAGGGTGTCGTCACCTGGCATTTGCAATATAGAAGTGATGGAGATCACATATCTTACTTCGATGCCTGCGTTCCTCACACATCTATACATATTTCTGATCTGGAACAATCTCGACACATTGTGGGATGGTGCTTACGAGCTGATATTTTCGCCGGTGAGAATTTATAACAATGACCCTGCTTTCTACTTGCTAATCAGTATCCATCAAGGGGCCACCGAGGCAAGTTATAATGTGCAAAGGTCAGGCCTACCCAAACCAACTGCAGACTGTGTACTTCACAATGTTTCTGTATCTGCTGGAAAGTATATAACCGGAGGCATGAATTTTGCTATGGGCGTTAAAGACCAGCCAATCCATCTAACAAGAGGGAGTTACACGCCCAAACTTGAGTGGATTCACGAAAAATATGTTGTACTTTGGGACGAACAGTGCAAGCGTGGCTGGTTGGTCAATGGGACAACAGCTTTACTGCACCTTTCGCGGGCAGCACTGAAGCGCAAGCAAGAAGGCCCGTTTAAGTCCACACTGCTCTTTGAGTCTGAGTCTATGGAAGAAGCAAAAGACAGACTTACGGCTGAGTCTGCGATCCAGGTGCTTACAAATGAAAGCAATATGAAGCTTAAAATATACCGAGACAAGAGTCAGTACAATGAGATAGTTCTCAAGAGAGGAACAGACAGAGAAGAAGTGGTTTATGAGGAAAAGGAAAACTTTTACCGTTTTCAGGATTTGGTCGACGATCTTTATAACAATCTTGAGAAGATGGTAGAGTATCAAGCCAATGCGACCAATAAAGATGGAGTGAGCCTGAAATGCAGGGTTCGCAAGCATCTTGATGGATGGGAATTCGACGACATCATCAAAAACAAAGATTGCCATCCCAGAGTTGCAACGCTCGAAGCCATGGGTCAAGGCTGGGTAAATCTTATTACAGACATTGGCGCAGTTGTACTACTTGGCAACAACTTTGGCGAGATTATTCAACCATCCAACACTGAGGCAATTTGCGATCGTTGGTCTCGAATGCCGGAAGACAGATACTATCTTGGAGCCTGTGTCTCAGACCTTACTAATATTATGCGCTCCCATGGGGAAGAAGGAGACGAACATGTGAGGCTTACGAATAACACCAGCTGGCACACTTCAGACAAGGCTTTCGGGCCATGCAACTGCAGCATCAAAACTGCTTCTAATCATTCCTATCTTGTGCAAGAACTACAAAAGTCGAAAAGTTCCAGAGGAATTCCAAGCGCTGGCAGCAGAACTCTGAAGCCTCGAGCGGCGGTTATATTCAGCCATAATATCCAATTGAACTGGATGTGGGATGATACTGGGGTATCTGCAGAGCCTAAGCCTCCAGTGGCTTCGGAAGCCTCATACGGAGTTAATGCCCTTGTTTCGCATCAGATTCAGATGCTCGTCGGAGGTAGTAATAGTCCAAGTTTGACTTCTGGACATTTGTCTCCAGGAGTTGAGTCAGCTACGACTGAGCAATGCAATTCATATCCAGGGCTTCACGGGTCGCAAACTGAAGCCAGTATCGACGGTTCATTGGCCACGTCAATTTCCAATACCCAAGGTCATTTGGACTCGGGATCTCAGACACCGTCACGCATTTTTGGAGAAGAGCTGCTTGGTAGTCATCCCTCTAGCTCTCAAGAGGCCAAAGTCCGGACGACTCAAGAAAATGGCGATACAGACACACAACGAAAGAAGGGGAGACTCGGTAAACGAGAGCTCCTTAAACAACAATTTTCTCAAGTTGTCCAGAAATTAGGATGCTTTTAAGCTAGGAATCCTATATAAATTAAAATATAGCGGCATACAATAGCGGACCTTCGCTGGTGGTCAGCTACTTGATGAATGATACGCCAGATATTTCTTCCAAATAGTTTTCTCTAATCAATTACTAATTCATAATGGGGAGAGTAATGCTCGATCTTTTCTTAATAATTCTACATTTGCCTTGGATAACGTTGTCTTTCTTCAATTCTATATTTTGACACCCCAATTTGGAGCACTGCTCGTTTGCAGAATGTGGTGGAGAGGATTTCCGGCCCTGGAGCTTGTCTACCATTGCATCTGTTATCTCCCCTCATAAGACAACGTTGCGATCACTTACTATTGGCGAAGTACAAGAGCGGGGCCTTGTCAACTTCGATCTAACAGACTTCGAGAGTCTAGAACATCTTTCGCTATCGGCTTGGGCTACTGGATTTGGCGCCGGCTACGAGACGAATCTGCTTGCGCCGCGACTCACCAAGTTCTGTTGGTCATTCACTACCTGGCGTGTAGATGTCATCGATTTCGATGAAGAACAGGAAAATTGGCTTAGACGATTTGCTGCTGTAGCAGTTGAACGGAAGCTACCTCTTCGAGAGATTTATATCCAGTTTTCTATGCAGCCATATTCCGGTCAGTGTGTGTCAATCAATGACACAAATTTTGGGACAGAATGAAGCACATTGCCAGAGGTATTCAGGCTCGTGGAACAAGCCTCTCGTGGGAAGATCCGAACATAGATAAGGGAACGTGGGAAGACTTTTCGGGCCGTTAACTTAAGAGGAGGTAGTAAGATTTGAATTGAATTGAAATGTAAAGAGTCTTTGGGATGGTGTTATTTGGATGATGATAGAAAGAGTGAACTTGACGCTTTTGGCGCCTCTGGGGACTTTGGAAACGGCCATGGTCAAACACCCTCACTAATTAACTATTTTAATAGAATCCGTGGTGGACCGATATGAGACGTGAGTTCGGCTAATGCATTGGACTTTTTTTTCTTTTGCTCTTTTACAACTTAACTTCGTCCTTCCCATGCAGTTGCCTCGTCACGACTAGAGTATCCTAAGCAGCTTGAGCGCTATCATATGGACACATGCCTGAATTCTCAGAAGCATGCTGAAGCTTACAAATTTGGCTAGCAGGAAAAATTTTCCGCTAGTGAACACTTCGTTGGGTTTGAGTTGAGAATAAGAGAATAATTCCCGTTGTTACAGTTTGTAGTATAACTGTGAATAACATCTAAGTAAAGTTCAGGGTAAAGGCTGGTAAAAATATTTTCAAGGTAGCAGTTCCATTCAATACTCAATACCAAACGATAATTGATATATTTACTAATCTCTGACTACCTTCTTCATCTCAATGAGTGAAATGAAGTTGTAGTTTCAATTGCCTAGACTAGAGTACTTGAAGCTTCTGGTAATCTGGGTAGATTAACAGATTGCATTACCAAACTACCTAGTAACCGGTTTCGAATGAATTCCGACATTACTGAAATCCAGAATTGCCAACTCCCTAGGCCTTTTGTTATGAATGTAAGAGTCGGTTTACAATAACATTGTATTGTTTACCAGCGTTGACAGCACCAGTAAATAGGCTCATAGAGAAAAGGTCCAGTAGCGCAGGACGCAGAAACCTTGTAACAGTTGTGGAAGTTGCCGCCATTGGTCCATACAAAGCCAGGCATGCCGCTGCCGTCACAGCTGTTGACTCCGTTACCGCTGCCGTAGCCTGGGCCAGCGCTGCATGGGTCGCCTCTGAATTGGTTCTGGGAGAGACCAATATCACCGCAGTTGTTGGCGGAGATGACCCATTGGTCGCTAACCATAACGTTGTTTTCTCCTTGCCATTGATACACTTGCTTGCGGCCAATGCCAACTTCACCTGAGTTGCAGATAGCATTGGCACCTTGGAGGTAGCCCAGTGAAAGGAAAGCAATAGCTGTCGAGAACTTCATATTGATTGAGAGTTGATGGATAAGTTGTTTGAAGTGGAAAAAAATAAGATTCAGATTTAAGAGGCAAGTATAAATATAAGTAGGAGTTACTGGGTTGTTGCGAGGGTCAGATTGCTCGTTACTTTTTGATTCATCTCCCTTTCAAGTGCGCCTTTCCTTTCCTTATATACTTCCTTTCCTTATACACTTCCTTTGTCAATGTTTACCCCGCTGTCAATTTTCTCGGAGTTGGGGAAGTCCGTTTCTGGATCTCACATCTCCGTTCCTTGTTCTCTTCTCCCGGCTATATGCGTAGCCAGAGTAATACGGATTTTCCGAGAAACATTTTAGGCTAGTTTATTATAATGGTAGAGGGTGTGGACTGTTTAGATGGAATATAAGTAACTGATGACCTACCTTATTGAGAAGATGAGAGTTTTGGGTTACTTTTGTTTGTCTCTGGAATATTCTTGATTCCGTATACGAGACCTTGCAAAGTCCGTGTGAAGGTAAGCATCCCATAAGTTTCCTAATAGTAACACAATAAGCTCACATCAAATATTATACAAGGCTTGTATAATATCCCTCCCATTGGTGTCTCTATTTCCTACTGTAAGATCTATTCTGGACAAGCAGTCACCTCATTGTATTCTATAACCCAAGATATCATCACAAGCCAAGTGTAGAAAGTCGCCTTTGCCAGTTGTAATTCAGTGCCTTAAGAAGCTACTTATTTTTAGTATATTTCCCGGTCGACATCTTCTCCGCTTTATTTAATAATCACTAAAATCTTACGAATCCCCCCTCCCACAAAAAAAAAGGAGCCTACGGCGAAATTCAGTCCAAATACCATATCCCCTCGCAAAACTAAACTCTGCGTCTCCCCAGCTTTTGGATTACTACTTGTTATGGATAGTATTCAGTTCATTATGAATATATCAAGTGAGAAGCTTAAAGAGACATACAGTCGAGTTTTATAGGGGAATAGAGTATGCCAGACACCAATGCATGACCACCCCCGCGTTCCATATTGTTAATCGTACTTGTGTATTTCATTAATAGCCGGGGAATGCAATCCAGGTCCACACGGGTTAACCAAGCTGTTGCTGTTTCTGCCTCTTTATTAAAGAGGCAGGAACACTTATAGCTTTACTATTTTTGTTCTTAATCATGAACATATCTCAGCAGGCTGAAAGTCGTAGCTAAGGCACTTGCCAGGTGTCAATAGCATCCGTACGCAGTGATTCTTGTAAGGCAATGGCAATATCTTCCCGGGTATAAGCTTAAAAAAAGCTTTGACTTAAAGAATGTACTTCGCTTACTTAGGTAGAACATGGGCATTGCTTGGGGGCTACTACTTGTCTTCAAGCAGCATTAGCTTAAGCATTTGAATAGGAAGGAAATCTGAATATCAGAATTCGGGTGGTATACTTGACAATTATACTAGGGACCCCAACCTCCTGTTGCATATACGAGTGCGAGTATCCTGAGTCTAGACGATAACAATTTCCTCACTCAGCTAGGATCTTGAACCCTCGTTGTTTTATACGAGCCACATTATAAGTGGACACCTGACATTAATCTCACGCCACTTAGTTTCCAACGTTCCATGCCTAGTAATGACTTGGTTGTCACTATGTACGCTGTCAGTCAAACAGTTTGTAAGCCGCCCTTAAACTATATAGGCTTGATCTGTAGCTCACCGTCCAAAGACGTGTTGAGGGCTATCTACCCGAGTTGTCTAGAACATGAATTGAATTCACTACTCAGCTCCGTACTACTCAACTCCATACTCGTGATGTCATTTTTGCGCCCTCTTGGGACTCTGCGCCCTCTTGGGACTCTGCGCCTTCTTAGTACTTGGCGCCTTCTAAGACTTTACGTCTTCCAAGTTGTGGCGCCCTCCAAAAACATCATGAGAATTATTAATGTTTCTTGGTAAGCAATGCACGTCGATGCCGAAAAAGGATGTTATCCTGAGCTTATTCATCTTGATGAATCAGCTTTCGTGTCTTCATGTTAGTGACAGTCCCAAGACTATATCTACCGCGCTTTGCACTCTACCATTCGGGTTTCAATATTCATCCATCTTCTACATTTGAACTTACAGTAATTCATAATGTCCACCACTTCTCAGGAACCTCGGCTTCTTGACAGAGTGATTGAAGCACACGGTGGATTGGACCGATGGAGCCGTGTCAAGTCCATTGACGTGACCTTTAACTTTTCCGGTGCTTTTCTCGAATTGAAAGGCTATCCGGGTCACTCTCAGCCAACCATTTCTGCTGATGTCGAGAAGTTTACAAGTGTCATACAAAGACTGCCAGGCACCAACCCTGACGACAGAGGGTATTTTGACTACGATAGGACGTGGCTAGAGGTACGAGATGGCTCGATCATAAAAGAATACAAGCAAACTCGCTCCTCTTTCAAAGACCACGTCCGTACCACTCAATGGGATGATCTACAACTCATATACTTCATCAGTTACGCGATGTGCAACTACTTGTCCATCCCATTTCTCTTTATTCGCCCCGACTTTACGAGTCGTGAGCTGGAGCCGCATACTGAAGGCGGAGAGAACTGGCGCGTTTTGGAAGTAACATACCCGGATGGATTTCCGACGCACACCAAAGTTCAAAAGTTTTATTTTGACGACAAGGATTTTCTCTTGAGGAGGATGGATTATGTCACCGACGTTGCGAAAGGAGTAGCCGCCCATTATTGTTGGGATCACAAGAACATCGATGGACTGGTTTTTCCGACACTGAGACGGATTGTCCGAAGAAATGGGGATGTTGCCGTACTCAACGGGCCATCAGGATTTTTAATTGATTATACTAATGTAGTTATTCATGATAAGGCAGCTTAAGCAGATCTGAGTCCTATGTTAAATGGAAAGTTTTTGGTGACAACGAAGAGGTTTGAAGTAAGCCATACGATAGTTATAGAGGTGCCTACACTATGAAGTAACTCCTCGCGTAGAGTAATATTATTCATCTCTTGCTCTTTGCAGTGGAAAGGAGACCCTCTCTGTAAAAAAAAAGAGTTCATCCTCTTCACAAATTCATCCGACTCTTTTCGACTATTGATAATAGCGATTGACTTAGTAGCTGCATGATGCTACTACGCCTTTTCTTAAAAGCCAGTGACCATGCGGTCTCTTGGTTCACATCTCTTGCATCAATGTCAACTTTACCCGTATCAAGAAGCAATTTCACTACTTTATCGCGGCCAAAGTGGACAGCAGCTAATAGCGGTGTCCAGCCGTTTCTGTCTCTCGCGTTGACGTCTGACCCCTTGTCGATCAACAACTTGATGACATTCGACATGCTGTATATGATGGCGTAGAACAAAGGCGTCCGTCCGTATTCATCTGTTGCATTTACGTCGGCTCCTTTCTCTAGTAAGAGCTCTATAGCGACCATGTTGCTATGTTGGTTGCTGTATATGAATGACATGCGACTATCTGCATCTGCCGTGCTATATTCGGCTCCTCCATATAGCGGCGGATAGATGCTAGACTCGTCACGGCGGTCGATGGCGATGAACAGCGCAGTTTTGCCTAATTTATCCTTTGCGTTGACGTCCACGAAGTCATCAAGAAGCATATTTATGATTGTCCCCCCATTATCACAGTAGACAGCATGGAACAAGAGTGGCCACCCACGCTCGTCTTTGTGATTCATGTCAGCACCCGCGTCTTGTAAAATTTTCAGCATCTTCTCCCGTTTGAACTGCACGGCAGTAAGGAGCGCCGCCCAACCGTTCTGGCGCCTCATGTGAGCATTGGAATCCTCTTGTAGTGTTGGCTGAAGCATCGTGTTCGCATATTTGGGGGCCACCACACGAGGCATTGGTTGTTGTTCATCCTTGATGCCCATATTGGAGCCAGATCCAAGAAGAATTCCCACCGCACTGTCATACCCATTTTGAACGGCCCATAAAAGCAGTGTCTGGCCTTTGGAATCTTCCGCCTCAAGATCGGCACCCTCTTTGAGAAGTAATCTGACAAGAGCGTCATGGCGGTTATGAATGGCCCATTGCAGAGGCGTCCAGCCTTTTCCACTGCTATCGCGCAAATTGATATCAGCCTTGCCTTTCTTTAGTAGAAGCGTGACAATGTTTTCTGCGCCGATCTCTGAAGCCAATATTAGAGGTGTTCGGCCTTGTTTGTCTTTCGAATAAACCTTGCTGCCTTTCTCTAACAGTAAGCTGACGATCCTCTGGTGTTTGCCTTGTACTGCACACATCAGCGGGGTATGACCATTGTTGGAGTCGCTGTCTTCAAGGGTAGCGTTTGCATCGAGTAGCAATTTCACCATGGTATCTTGGCCTCCCTGAGCAGCCCACCAAAGAGGTGTACGCCCACAGTTATCCTTGCTGCCGGTTTTGTGTTCAAGTTCAAGAAGATTGGAAACCACCTTGGATGCCCCAAAATAGACAGCGAAATGGAGCCCAGTTATGCCTTTTGGCACAGAGGTGCCGAACTGATGCTTAAATATTTGACTCTTCGTATGCAGCTTATCAATTGCCAAGTTGACTTTGTTATTGTTTAGTACAAAACACATAAGCTTGGCACTAGGTTCTATATCCCTAACAGCGCTTTGTGCCCAGTTCTTGACAGCATAGTCGTAGAAAGGATATCGCTCTCTGCCGTAACAGAACCAATCTGTTGGGCGAAAACTCTCTCCGAAAACATCGAATGATATGTAAGTAATACAAATCTTGGACATCATAGACTCGGCGTCTGGAAACCAGCGGCTTTGCGTTCGTTCAAAATATTCCTGTGTCGTAGAATGCAGCAGCCGAATGACATTGCTATTCACATCGACGGTGACCAAACCAGCACAAATATTGCTTATATCTGCAAGGTCGGGACAATCTCTCTCATTGAAGTTAGAACTCCCTTGCTTTGTTGCGAGAGCATGCTGAAGCTCTGCCACTGTAAGATTTCGTTTTGCAAGTGTGATCCAAGACAGCGCTTCCATTGCAAGAGCTTTTAGTTGCGGCTGTTGGTTGTCAATCCGCTCCATTGCCTGTTCGTAAACATGATCCAGCATTTGGTCTCTTTGACTACCCTTGCTGTTATTCCTGATTCGAAATGCTTCCAATGCCTCATGTATACCGCTTACGGTTGTTTTGTCTCGTAGCGAAGTGACATAAATTTCTGCCAAGAGAAACCTGGGAAATAACATCAGCGCCTGAAAAGTAATGCAACCTCTCTCTTTACACTTTTTAAACAAGAACTTACATCCCATCAATGGCTTCGGAGATGCCTATCTTGATATCCTCTTGGAGGTGGGGATTGTGCCTAGCAAATTGAGGGAGGGAGTGCATTTGGCCCTCCAAAAATGCTAGCACATCGCTTGGAACTGCCTGGACATCGAGAATTGACAGATAGTTATCGCTGGAAAATTGATCCATGATTTTTGGGATTGGCCTTGATGTCGCGAAGATGCGAATATCGTGATCCGCCTGAAGACCAAAAAGACTGGACAGAAGCTCCTTTAAGGAGGAGAATTGACACTCATCCATTGCATCAATAATGAAAAAGGCTGTCTTATATAGCTGTATGACAGACTTGAGAGTTTTCAAGAGCTCTTCATGAGACGGCCTGGTCCGTTTCTCGTTGTGCTGTTTATATAATTTTGTAGTACTTTCTGGTAAGCGTATTCGACTCCGTAGTAGTTGCTTAAGCAAGCTGGTAAGCAGATTTTCGATACCTTGATCGCCTTGTTGCTTGTAATGGCAGTATATATAGGCTATACCGACATTTCGATCATGCTTAAAGCTGTTCTCAAGATGATGAATTGCGACTGAAGTCAGGATTGTTTTACCGGCTCCTGGGATGCCACGACACACCAGTGTCTTCTTGGTTCCTGACTTCAAGTCTTGGAATTCTCGTGTTTCTAAGAACCATTTGCCAGTCCCTGGTTGACGCTTTTCGAAATGATTGCCATGCTGTAGGCTATAGTCGACTGTCGTAAGCCAATTGAGGACTCTTTTCTTAGCAGTTTCGTCCGGCCTTGGCATCATGTGTATTATATCATCCCGAGTGCTAGGGATACTTTCCGGAACTGCTTTCAGTTATTAGAATTAAAGTTGCAAGAAAGTCGTGATAAACGTATTTAAACAAATGGATACTGACTTTGCTTCAATAAGTCACTCGCCCGGTTGTCCCCTTCGATATCTGTTGGCTGCACTGCCTCCAGAAGCTCCTTTGCAAACGCTGCAGCAATAGCTGCGGCATACTCTTGCCAATCCTTTTTCTTGAGAGAGTCTGCATAATCGCAGATCCCTCGAATAACGATGCAGGGGAAGCTCTTCACTAGACCCGCCGCTTCCGTTTCAAAGCAGAGCACTTGGCTGGATAGGCTCTTGTTAATTCGATCTCTGGTGGCGCTATCTTTGATGACCTGATTCCCAGAAGCAATCAATCCATAATGGATGGATATTTCTCCAGGCTTCCTTGACGTCTTGACAGCCGAGAAGTCGGTTGTGGCTCTTGGCGATGAGTACAAAGGGTCTTTGAGGCGAGCGGACCACGTGTAGTTGGGCGCCAGTCTTGGCCATTTGGTGGTCTTCTGGTGTAAGAGTTTGCGAATGTTGTGACCCTTCATCTCGTGCCTGCTCTTAAGTTTCGTCAAAGCCGCTAGCAGTGCTCTTGGTGGTTGGCTTAACGACCCAGTCTGCACTATTTGGCCCTCTTGCTCTGCTTTGCCAAAATCCCATTGGACCACACCAGGATGACCTCCTGAGGGTTGACTGACCACAACATCACCCAGTCTGACATGAGGGGGGATGCCGCTTCCAATGCCAACCATAAGACCGAATCTGACGGATGGGAAAGTATTCACCAATTGCGTCGCGACATTTGCAGCTGAGCTTGTTCGAATCCGACCTTCTGGTAGGCAGGCTATAACAACATTGTGGCCACTGATGGACCCCAGAGTATAGACATTGTCGTCATTCGGAGGGTTTGGCAGTAGGTCATGTTCCTCGTCCAGCATTGCCATTGCTGCAGTCTGCTCTTTCGACAGAGCACAGATCCACCCAACCTTATAGTCATGATGGGAACGACTCTTGGAAGTCATCATAAAGCTGACAGTAACTGGTATTGCATCTAGAAGTGAGAAGGTAATCTAGGCAGAATCGACTTGGCGGAAGTTACAAAATGGGTTTTGGCAGTCATGTCCGGGATACATATAAACTGCTGAGGCAGGCTTCGCTACTTCGGGCAGCAATGCAACTACAAACGCAACGTTGCGCAGCATTAAATATACGGGACTAATGGGCTCCAAGACGGCCTGCATTATCATGTACGACTTTGTTCGTAGCCTTGGCTCTTTATCTCGTTGGGCTGATATGCAGCTCGACTGCATCTAATTCCGTGGTGAGGTGGCACTGCATAGAAGAGCAAACATGCGTGACGCGAAGCTATTGGTTGACAAAGCGTTCTGCCTGCGCATTCAATAGCGCAACATGACAACAGCAGGAGTTGACACGCATGCTTATCATTTCTTGACCTATGCCTTGATGAGGCGAGAGTGTAACACTACTAAAGATGCCTTCCAGCAGGTTGCGCAACAATAAGCAAACTTGTCGAAAATGACGGCAGCTGGGATTGCGAACTAGTTCCTAGGTAGCAAAGCACGATCACATGTAACCCGATTGAATTGGTCAAATCGGGTTGTTTTCTTGCATCGGGTAGTTTGCTGTGAGCCGTACCTCCTATGCACGCGGGAACGTAATAGCTTCACATTTCGTAGTTTTTAGTGCTACCTACCTAGTATTAATAAGAGTCAGGCTGGCTGCCTTGTGGCTCTGATAGGCAGTATTTACTATGGATCAGACAATCTACATGTACTTAGCCACCAATGAGGTTGGCCACATCGGCAACCTGTCTATCGCCGGAGAGTGGTGCAAATAGCACCCTCTGAGCAACTACAGCTGATCAGAGCAAAGTGGAAAGTGACAGGTAATATGAGATGACCTGTAAAGCCCGGGCGCCAGAGGAGCCTGATATGGGCAAGATGGTGGTGCAACGACTTTGGCATTGGACTCAGAATGAGCTGGATGGGGTTTCGTAGATAATACATGTTTGCTTTGGCTATTATCTCTAGTAGCTATTATCTCTAGTAGAATCTTTGTTCTCACTCCTAGGATCCAGGATAGACCCTATATTTGATGACACCAATACATTACATGATTGAACTGTCTTGGATTATAAATAGTCCGTGGTAAAATCTCGATGCGCAGGTGAGTGTAACATTCCGATATGCTCGTCTCCCTCCTCGTAGAACAATATATACCTAGAAAGTCTGTCCTGGTCGGCAATTTCTTTAAAACCACATGTGGTGAGTTTACCCTAAGGGTTATCTTTACTAAAATCTCTTTCGATAGTACCGTGTTTGCCAGTCTCCTTTCAGATATTCGTAAACTTTATTGAGTAACATCACATTAGATTGAGAAATACCCATGCGAAGTGGCCTCATTATATATAAAGCGAACATTGGAGACGATTGAGACAATAAGTTCCTTCAGGCGGAACTTGATATAGTGTTCAGGTACATGTAGTCTTGCCTCTAAGCGTAGACGTGACAGGGACTAGCTTACACGTAATATCCTGTGTACCGAGTGGCGCCTGCGATAACACTATAATTGATATGGGCCAAAGTCCGTATATCCCACGCCCTTGACGAAGGTTTGTAACCAGGGACCTTGCGTCTTCGCCTCAGCGAGCTCGCAGAAGAGCTTTGCATGTGCATCTCCATCAATCCTAAAAGCGGCTGAGCCATCTGCCTTTCGTTCATCAACATAGTAGAATCTACGCAACTTGTCAGTCTCATCCACTCAGGCCGTTGAAGGACGATGGGGATGGCATACTTGAACCCTTTATCTTTGTATTCAGCGGCAGCAGCCATCATCATGTGCGCAGATGCTGACTTGCCAGCGCCGGATTCCAGGAACTGCGGGAGCGGCTTGACGTTTAGGATATTGCCCGTAAATGCGAAAACTTTTGGCGCGTTGGCAGGGAGCTCCGCGAAGCCAAGCACGGCTTGCTGGGCAGCGACAAAAACACTGGTGTTGTTGACGGTCATGTCTCGCTTGAAAGCATCCAACGGGATCGCAAATGGGTCACCTGGGAAAGGGAATGTTGCGGCGCCAGCTACGAACGCTCAGCAGGTATTCAGTTAGAGTATTCTGGTGCCAAGACATACCGTTGTAAATGACAACGCTTGGTATTCCCAGTTCCTTCTTGACCTTTACAAAGGCATTGACGACATCGTCAGGGTTGGCAAAGTCGCTTTTTATGTTAAGCTGACTGTCTGTGCTGTCTGCCTCGTTCAGTGATCGGGCTGCAACTGCAACCTTGTAGCCTTTTGAGGCAAAGACCTTCGCCGTTGGTAGGCCGACTTTAGGACCTGCGCCGAGGATGAGAACGATAGGAGATATTCCGGCCATGGTTGGGAATGCAGGAGAGAAGTCAGACCGTGTGCAGTCGAGCAAGAAAGCGAGGAGCCTTTATCTGCTTTATGTATGTCTTCATATCTTCGCATTGAGGCAAAGAAAGGCACAGGTATTAGCAATACCCAATTAGTCGAATGATCCGGGGCAGCAAGATTTCTGTTTATACTGTTTATGATGGAAGCCATCGCGGAGCTGGACCAAGCCTGTATGCCTATTTTGGCTAATGAGTGGATTTTCGCCGGTGAACCGGACCCGGACCCGGACCCTTCGTAAGGTCCGGACTCGATTATATAATGTCCCACTCGGTTCATTAACAATGTAGTAGTTAGTCCTTTGAGCGGCGGTAATAACCATTTGCTGCTTAAAACTCCTATGATTCCATGCTATTACTAATTACTTACTTGTACGTCAATATTGCAATTGTCTTTAAAGCTACACGGAGTTGCTCGTTTCACTCCACGAAAGGAAAGTTCGGAGTGGGGCGTGCTATCGTGGATTACCTATCAAGTGAAACGAGGACTTTGAGATCGAAAGTGTTCTGTTGATGAGTCCTCCGCTCCGGCTGACTTTCTTGCCTTGTGTTCGCATAAGCTTGTACATTCGACCCCTTCGCGACTTCAGTCTGCTAGGTTGAGTATGAATGATGTGTAACATTTGCCAGCTTGCTACTCCTTCACAATTACTGTTGAACCAGAGAGTACTCTCAAGGCAGGGAGAAGGAAGTGATGTATTTAAAAGGAGACCAGAAGCCCGTGATGCCGGGTCCATTCTGTGCACTATCATCTACTGGATCTTTCATCATCAGCCAAGATTTAGATCAATTTGCAAGCTCTCCACCCTCCAACCACCAGTCAGATAACCCGTCACATTCATCTAAGTGGCGGAAATGGAGCCGATCAAAGTATTGGGAATTCACGGGCCCAACGCTGGCAAAGTTATACTCCTCTGCGAGGAGCTAGGGATACCATATGAGACCGAAGTGATCCCGCTTAACGATGTCAAGAATCCCAACTACGTCGCCATCAACCCAAACGGGCGGCTGCCGTCTATCCAGGACCCAAACACAGACCTCACGCTGTGGGAATCGGGCGCCATTATCGAATACTTGACAGAGAAATATGACACCGACCATAAGCTAAGCTTCGTGCCGGGCACAGCTGAGGCATACCACGCTCGTCAATGGCTCTACTTCCAGACCACGGGCCAAGGACCGTACTACGGGCAGGCGATGTGGTTCATTATATACCAGCCGCTTCCCGAGGCGCGCGAGCGCTACGTTAAGGAGGTTAATCGCGTGACTGGAGTATTGGAGGGACACCTGGCAAAGCAAAAGCCTGACGCGGACGGCAACTCCTGGTTCCTAGGTGGCCGCCTCTCCTACGTGGACATTGCCTTCTTTACATGGCAGAACACAGCCGAGCCGCGAATTCCGGATGAGGAGTTCAACCAGAATGAATACCCGCACGTCAAGAAGTGGCTTGACAACATGCTCGCGCGACCGAGTGTGAAGAAGGTCCTGAAGATCCAAGAGGCTAAATAGGGTGTGGCGGAGGGAACAGATCTCTGTCTTGAACAGACGAGTTGCTGGTGAGTGTGGTTGGATATGAGGGTATGTCATTTTAAAGTAGGATTATAAATAGATACTACCTTGTGCGCTTCCTGCTTGATCTTGTGTGTTATTATATCCATTAAGCCGTATAGGTTAGACCTCAAAAAGATCTTCCGATTCTTGACGACTACTTAAGGTACACGGAAGCCCTTCTAAGCATCTTGAGCGTCCTGTAGGACCGACTTACAGCCACGGGGGCCAACTCAAAGTGTATTTCGGGTCAAGGCAATCTGTCTAGCGGCATCTATTCCACTGCTGTATGTAATAGCCATTACTTCTGCAAGGCTTAGAGGGCTTAAGCCTTGCGTCTCCAGAAGCTAAGGCTTGCTTATTGGTTGCGTGTGTCGTGAGAGGATTAGCTGCCTTGGCCGGATCCAATGCGACTGACTTATGCGATGGGCGCTTATAAAGCCTGCCAGATGCTTAGCCACCGCGTTACAGGGACTGCGCTGTAGGTGAGATAGATTGTTAATAAAAAGTTTTATTAAAAACCGGTTATGCTTAGGCGGTTAGGTAAAGGATGTCAGAGACTTTGAACTGAAGTGTTGAACAGCCCTTTTGGCTTTGAGATTTAAGCTGTTGCAAGCATGATGCATTTGAACCAGCTCCTTGGATTGCGAGAGTGTATGAGGATCCTTGGCAAGTGTCTCCAACAGACGTAGAAATGGCTCGACGAGATTGAGATCCGAAATTGCGTTTGGCGATATAGGATTATGTGTCAAATTATGGAGCATGCTGCTGGCTGCAGCGAAGAAAGCGTGAAGAAGCATCCTAGAGCGAGTCAGACAAAGAATTCAAGAAGTTTCTTCTTCTCTAGGCATCACTTACCAGACACAGGCACAATCTCCTTGGGGGATGGCTTCAATGAGACGAATGGCTTTGCGCGACTCGGCGACGCATAGACTGCCTGGGGGCGATAATGGTTCGGACCAGTTGCGCTCTTGTTTGGAGTAAGATTGCGTCGTCGGGGGCAGGTGGTGATCAATCATTGTGAGGCAATGAAGATATGTGAGTCGTAGAACCACCTTGTGTATCATCTCGCCTGAAAGTTGGAACCCTGGCAATGTCGCAAAGTCCTCTGGTATTTCCAACTGCGCGCTGGACTTCCAGTAAGATAACAAAGAACTCAACTCTTGCGCCGCAATCGCCCTCTGTGCCGCCGTCTGTCGTCCAGCCCGTACCGAGTACAATTGTTTATACACCTGCCCCTGAATAAGCGCAAGCCCTATGCGACAGTTGAAGAGGTCCGGGTTACCTGGCTCAAGACTCGATTTTGATGGCAAACGTACATCCATGTCATCATCATCTTGACCAAAGGGTCGACCCGTCCGTAGACTAATATCCTTGTCCAGAATATACACCTTCCAAAACACTCGCCTTCGTTTCTCGGCTTCTGATTCGGTGAGTCCTGGACTGGAACATTCCCTATGCAGATTCATAATCTGTGCCAAGCGCAGAGCGGCGGCAACGAGCATTGCGGCTGGCTCCGGATCCGGTGTGCCTTGAAGAAGGCAGGCCATACCCGCCAGAGCCTGGACAGCAGAGAGACTTCGGTCGGAGACGTTCAGCTCGGAGACGACGCTTAGGGCGTTTTGAGCATAGCCATAAGCTAGAATGTGCTCCTGTGTCGGGTCTAATGTGCGTATGGCGCGGAGCCGATGAGCTATCGACAACACAACATTGAGACACGCCCACCAACCGGCATCTCCGGGATTAGAAGTCGAGTACTTGAGATGAAACTCTTTCAAAAAATCCTCTTCATGAAACAGTGGAAGGAATCTATTGTAGTTGCTAAAAGTTTCCTCAATCAACCCCTCAGCAACTGTCTTTGTGGGAAGCTGCTGACGCGCTGGTAGAGAAACTGGGCGTATTTCCGGAGCTGAATGAGGCCACAAACGGTCAGTCACATAACTTCCAAGCGTAGACCAATCGGGTTCATTGTGGTCGGGCACTCGAAATGTAGTTCCATGGTGAAACTCTAGACTGTTCATTTGTTCGGATGAGGGAGCTTGCGGCTCATTCTCTTGCATCCATAGATTGCTTCCATTGGGAAATCTGATCAATGCCCCTGTGTTAAGCAATGCTGGGGGCGTCGTGTGCTCTTTACGTGAACTGATGCCAGGCACAGTTGGCGTTCCCAATGACCTCTCTCCTAATAAAGCCTCTACTCCCAGGAGTCTTTTCTCGAGCTGTGCGATGTATTTGAAACTGCGGAGCATTTAATAAGGGCAAACTCTGTGGATGGAGAAGCATACTGACCCAGCTGGTCTGCGAGGCTTCCTCTTCATTGCAATTGGCGTAAAATGACACCTTGTACCATATTTGGTGCATGAACTGCATCCTTGCGCAGTAGGCTCGCAGCGGATCTTTTTCTTCCGGCACATGTCGCAGGCCTTGTATTGGAGTGTCAACAGATGCGGAATGTCTTTAAATATTCGGTTCAACTTACACGAATGACGACTGGCCGCTCCTCTGCCTTAGAATTTGGCTGTGCCGTGAATCCCGCTTGTGAGTCCATGGATCAGATTGAACGGGCGTAAAGTGAGGACTCGAAGAAGAAATTGCTTCGCTGCCTAAGGAACTTCCAGGTACCCGAAGAGGAGATCAAATCTTGCAAAAGGGCATTTGACCAGTTCCAGAATGTTTATCATTCATCAGCTCTCTCATCATGATCAGGCAATAGGTGGATTATAAATCAGACTCCTTTCGCGATTTAGCACAAGACACCTCCAGCCCCACACTTTGTCTTACTCTGATTTGCTCCATGCCATCACCCTATTGTTCCTTAACAGGCCTCTATCTCCAGCCGCTGGAGATTGGAACAACATCAATCTTGACAATATCCGGGCTCTTTACTCAATATGGTATTGGGACTCATTAGGGCTTATGTCAAGAAGTTTCCAAGGGTGTGGTGGTTTTTTTAGGGGGAGGGTAAAAAAGAGCCATTAAGAGAATTAAAGAGCGAGAGCTGAAACCTCAAGGCCAACCACTGCTCCAAATTTATTATATGGATGCTAATGTGTACCGCCTTGCATTATCATTATATTATCCCCCAGTGTCCCTTCTGACTCATTTCATATTGAATACTTTCCGATCGCACTTACTCTAGGAACGATATGTTATAAGCTTATGGACTCAATTTATGCACTATAGTAGTCATGTTAAAGTTCCGTTCACCTCACTTGATCAATGTACGTATAGTATATGCTAGACTATTACCTATTATGACAGTTCGATGGGGCATCTTTTTGGGGAGGAAACAATAGGTTATAAGTGAGATTGCTATAGTAGCTGTAGTATATATGGCGCTACTTATGCGAAAAGACCTTTCATGGTGCTAACCCCGGTCTTGGGCTTGGGCAGTTGAGGTAGGAGGGTCTGAATCCACCCAACAATCTGCGAAGCCTGGACAGAGATTCTTCAAGATGTCAGCAACTCACTACTTTCAAGAGGAAATAATATACAAAAGGAGCCACTTACTTGCAACTTGCAGTGGGGTCCATCTTGGTTCGGGACTTGGACGGGACTTGGACTTGGAAGAGCTGTGGGACCCAGAGAGTGCAAAGGGGCCATACTCGACGGAAAGGTTGGCCGACCTGGATGATGCAGAGACGACGCTTTCGAGTTTAGTTGTGTCTCCGGAGAACTGGACAGGACTTATTAGATTGAGCTCTCAAAAGGCGCCGGCTGATGGGCGACTTACACTGAGCTCCACATCGGCAGCGACAACAAATGTGGTTGGAAATGAGGAGAACTGCTGGTGCTCGCCGTCAAGGGTTTGCTCCTCGTCAGCCTGAGTTTTACACTGAGCATTATTCGCTTCGTAGAAAGTCTATAGAGATCGCACTTACCAGCTACTAGGGCTGAGCACAGCCCCATTGTACAACACAATACAACCCAGTAAAATAGTTGAAGCTAGGGTATACTCTCATATTAACATACGACCATAGGTAGTGGAAAATCCAGGGACCCGTTAGGCTCGTTACCAAAGCTCTGGATTTACTTGAAAGACTTGGAGTTCCATTTTTGGAGTCACACGGTTCTATTTTTAAGAGTAACTGAAGTAACAATCTAGTACACGGGCGCTCTGCGCCAACGGAAAAACTATATATACAAGAACGAATCAACTATACACAGATCAAGTTGAAGCCAGAAGAATACTGGAGCCGATACTAGAAACAATTGCATGCATATTTCAAGGCAGCTTAGTTAAGACACTGAGAGTACCACTGGTTCTGTGCCTTGCAGGTGGCCGGAGGCTGGCAAACTGAGGGACCTGCCCAGCCAATGCCTCCACACTGACCGTAGAGTGTCTGCTGTTTTCCACCGCTGGATGGTGGTGGCGATGATGCCGCTGGCTTTGACGACGTTGTCACTGGCTTTGCCGACGATGTTGCTGGTTTCTTTGTCGACGTTGTTACTGGCTTCGTTGACGATGCTGCCGGCTTTGAGCTCGAACTGCCGGGAGGAGGCGGGCTAGTGTCGCTACCCAGGACGGGCGTGGTATCGGTCTCTTGTATTCCATTGCATTCACAAGTTCCCCAGTCAGCAACAGCCTGGCCTGGGCAGGCAATAGGCTCAAAATCAACAACCACATTATCTCCAAAGACCTGATTCTGTGCCATAATGTCAAAGTGGTAGCTGTAGCCATACTGGTTAGTACCACCAACATTCGGGCACCACTGTGCGTTTCCATTATTGGGGCACAGGTTTGTGACCATCACGATAATGCTCTGGCCAGCAACACCACCTGTGCCACAAGTAGAGCAAGGCGCCTCTCCCGTCGAGGTCAGTTTGTAGCATTTACCGCAGCCCGCGCCACACCACGATGCACCGGCCGTGTCGAAAAAGGCCTGAGAGCCAGCGGCGGTATAGACTCCGTTACCAATGCCAAGCTAGAGAAAAACGTCGATCAATTATTGGTCATAATTCGGACAGGGTCAGAGTCTTACCTGCCATGGGAATGCACTTGAGCCTGAGCCGCATCCGCAGCCACCCTTTTGTCCATCATAATAGTGCTAGACTTCCGGTTAGCCTCGATGAAGTAGACTTCGTTAAACTTCATATGCATTTACTTACAGTAGTAGTAGCCTTATATGCAGAAGCAGCGCCTACAATCGCAGAGCCAATAATGAAAGAGGTCCTCATATTTGCAGCAGTTCTAGATCACGGATACGAAAGAAATGAAATAGATCGACAAATTTGCAGCAGTCAAGTAACGGAGTGTTAACTCAAGCCCGTTCTGTAAGTTCTATAGACAGATACATTTCGGATCATCGCTATGGTTGGCTATTATATGGTCCTTTATAATCAACTGTAAGGGGCAATGAAAGTGGGTAGAGTATCCTTTAGCCCTGTTAGAACAGCTTAAAATCTCAGTATAACACCCCTTTATTCTATTACAATACTATATCTGAGACCGCGTGGCGCCCCTTTACCTGATTTCCCGGGCCGGCTGAATCCACCACATCCCCTGTATCTGCACCTGAAAAAGACTAGGGTATGGGTAAGCTGCCACTGAATGACTGCAGACAGGATGTCCTGTGATAAAAAAGGCCAGCAGCAAGTAATTAAAGGATATAGAAAATATTTACTAATTTCCATTTCATGATAAGAAAATAGCGGGCTCGTACGTAGTAACTACATACATGTATAATAATGTTTCATCATAAAGTATTATTAATTTGCTAATAAATAATATCAGCTCACACCTCGTAAGAATATACCTTGTACAAATGATCCGTAAGAATGTTAGAAACAAAAGGGATTAATTAAACAATAGCAATATTAAAACAGCGCCCCGGAAATAAGCACGATCAGCATATATTGATGCAGGGATATATGGGTTATGAGGTGCAGCGCAAAACAAAAATGACTTCAAATCCCTCGGCAAGGAGATAATATACATGAGAGCTTAAGAGTAGAGAACACACGGCTGCCGATAGATGTGAAGTCCTTGGACGATGATGGCAAAGTATTAAAAGCTTGTTAGGAATGCAGAGGATGCGAGCGTGGAGGAGATCGCAGTAGGGCTTAGAAGAGGAATTTGGCCAGAAAATGGGGGGTTTTGCTTGTAGAGATTTGGAATGAAATGTCGAAACTGGTTACGTTTGCGAGTGAGTAGGCGAGAAAGAAAAGAAGAATTGTTGTAAGTTGTCGGAAAGGTTTACATTAACAAACCACTTGTTTTAGCTGTTCCAATTGGGGAGTCAAGTTCAGAACTGACCCAAATAAGCCAATACCACGCGTCATCTATATCAAGGGGACATCTGATCTTCCAAGTAGAAGAATAACAATAGCTCGATTGTAGGTGCTGGGATTGTGGCCATTGATAAACAAGATATACAAAAATATATGTTAGTCACTGAATCCCATTGTGTATAAAAAACGGATGCCCATCTATTATTCCAAAACCTACCGGTATAGCATGGGCGACTCGTGGACAAACAAAGTTTGCATATCTTCTATTTACAAAGTCCCACGGGCATTCCACTAAACCACCATGCTGTTGAACAGATGATGTGTCGCAATCTACATGTAATAAGCAATCCTCATCCTTCCAGGATAAGCTCGAAATCACGAATCATCTTGCATGTCTATCTCATTGGACAGAGGGGCAGCTATTGTACACATTGAGTCATCAAATGAAGTCCTTCAACTTAGCCAAAAGCGACTGCCTTTAATAATAATAGTAAAATGACTATAGCTTAGTATAGTAACTACATTTTTTTTTTAAAAAAAAGGTATATAGTTAAACAATAACTAGACTAAGGGATAATCTTTATCCTAAAAGAAGATTGTAATTCCGGGTACATGTACACAGCGCCAGTAACAAGGCAGTTATAAAAGGACCTAGGCATTTGTTATTTCTTTAATGCCCCAACATGTGGTGCACTATGAGGCTCCATGGTCGTCACTTTTACTCCCCCACTGTAGTATCTCGTCCGTTACGCTCACAACTCCAGATGTGGTGGTGGGGAAGGATCTGGCCTAGGTGGTCCAACATGGTCGAGAGCCTTCGCATCCGCCCAAGTAGACCAGTAAGCCTTATCAAATCGCTCATCAGTCAGATCAGGATGAGCGTTACCCCAGTCGTGAGTCAACATCTTGTCCTTGAGTGCTCCATCCATCCTCTCCAGACTGACCAACGGACTGCGATACCAGTGTCCCGATGCGTTTTCGGGCGGCTCGTCTCCTTCTGCCCTGCGGAACGCGTGGGTGGTGGCCATATCGCGTTCCACCACAAACTTGGGATTGTTCCCCTGCCACTCGACTGAGTTGGGCTTGTTGACTTTATAGTTTCCATGAGCCGACCAGGCAAGGTACTTGGGCTGGTTGTTCAACGTCCAGACGGCCAGATGCTCCCAGTCGTGCTTGTGACCGTGCGCCAGAGCGCCTCCCTCATCCTTCTCGAAGTAGTAACCGTATAGGTAGAAGCACCAGCCGTCGTTTGTGCACTTTTCGCGTACGTATGTGTTGCTGTTGTACAGGCGATCCATCTGGCGGCAATCACCTTGGCCGATTTCGAGACCATCGTTGCAATGTCCGTTAGTGGTGATGGCTGCGGTGTTGTAGCAGGCTGATTGGTCAAAGTCGATTACAGGCTGGTATATGAGGGCACCAGGAGTCGCCTTCTCCTCTATTGGGCCTGGAGGTGGATTCGGAGGCGGATTCGGAGGCGGATTCGGAGACGGGTTTGGAACTTGCTGATGATTGCAGATGTACGCCATGCTGCACTTTTTGCCGTCGGCCAGTGTGAAGAGCCCATCCAAGTGCCGACTCCAGCATGTCAGAACGACATTATCATATGTATGAGTGGCCCATCCAGCCAAATTTGGATCTCCAGCGCTGTTGTTGATATACGCAGTCCAAGTATCACCGTTGGGAAGGGTCTGGGACACGCCGCTGTTACGCCAGGGGTAGGAGCCATCCCACGGCACGTTCTTCATGTATCTTGGTGCGCCCCAAGCCTCAGCAGAATAGTACATCATCTCGCGTGATGTAGAGCCACCATTTGGCCCTAGACCGATGCCGCAGTCGGCGAGGACAAGGTTCTCGCTCCAGGTAGTCTCGGCAGAGACCAGAACGCTTGCGACCGCAAGCATCTTCAGGAGAGTTGTGGCCATCCTGATCAGATAAGGATGGCGTCAACGGTGGGTTAGGGTCAAAAACTTGGAGGTCGTAGTAGAACGATGATGATTTGTGCGTAATCTTTGACAGTGTAGTGTATCGGTTGATCTTTGCAGTCTTCCGGATAGACCAGCCAACACTGATCTTCCAAAGCAAAGAAGATGTGAATATAGGTCTGGGATGATCTGAAAATGCTTTCCTCTGCGGAAACAGGCCTGGTATATATACATCGAGAGTTGAGCAATTATCTGGCGAGATGCCTCCCCAGCAGAGGAGTCTGAAGCTGATGTCCGCCAGCCTGACGATAGTGGGACCGCAGGATGCATTTCCTTTGATTGTTCCTTGACTTGGAGTTTTTGCGATGCCATTGCTGCGCATTCAGAGGTCGAAAAATGAAAATGTGGCTTTCAAGTCAGCGCGTCAGCTTGCATCTGGTAAGTAAGACCTTACCTACTAGATACATACCTTCGGCGTACTCCGAGGTCCCCGAAGGCTGAGTGCATGCGGGCAATGCCACTGCGCATTCAGAGGTCAAATGAAAAGAGTCCTCCTATTTGAACAGTAGTTTTTTCCTATTTAAACAGTAGTGGTCTGTGCACTAGACAGTTCCCAGCTGTACTACTTTTTAAAGTAAGTAAAAAGCATATTAAAAAAAAATTATAAAATATTTTTAAAAAATATTTCTAGTATTTTTATTATATAATATAAC